>OUQQ01000386.1:0-19352 GCA_900404475.1 Spongospora subterranea | reverse complement strand
CAGCGACCTCTTTCTTAGAAGTGCCCTGTTCCCATTGTGTAGTGTCGTCAACATATACGTTGCTATTGTTCATATTTAAAGGTGCATCATAGATATACAATATCCACAGTAGAACACTAATACTGGACCCTTGTGGAATTCCATTATTCTGCTCATACTGTGATGACTGCACATTTCGATAATGCACCTCGTACATTCGGTTTGTTAACCAGTTATCAATTAACAGTGTTAGATATGGCTCTATTCCCATTCGATCCAATTTTTCTATCAAGAGTGGTCGTTGGACTCTGTCAAAAGCTTTCATGTAGTCGTATAGGACCACAGCAAATCGATTTTTTGATGCGGCAGCAATGGCTGGACTGTGTAGAAGTCTAAGCAACGCATGTGAGGTGCTGTGAGCTGGTCTGCAGCCCGACTGATTCTTCGGAATGTGCTTTTCTGATTGCTGGCGTAGTCGATGCTCGATGATACTCTCAACTAATTTTGCCAAAGAAGTCAGTAAAGATATCGGGCGGTATCACCAGGTTTTAATTTCGGTTACTGGATAATTTTTGCCTTCTTCAAAATATCTGGGAATGACCCTTTCACAATGAAGTCATTGTTAATCGCTTGTCTGATGCTGTCTGCTAATTTGTCATTTGCACATATTTGTTTTCGGAGTGTTGAAAAGATTCCATCTATTCCAGGAGCTGCTCTACTTTTTGCCTTTGTCGCTGCGCTGTATAGCTCTCTTTTTGTGGTAGGTGGTGGATGGCTACAAGCCCTTCGCCGTTTTAGGTCTATGACCAATTCATTGTATTTTTTCCGCTCATCATTGGATAGTTAGCTCAAGATCGAGTGGGTTATAAATGGTGCTGAAGTTTTCGGCGACTAGATTTGCTTCTTCGACTGCATTACTGCATTGTTGGTACGAGTTGCGAAGGTACGATGCTTTTTGTTTGTTTGCGGAACCAGGGCATCTTCCACGTTGCTGTTCCCGTATTGTCCTTACTAGCAGGTTACGTAAGTGTTTGTGTTTGTGTTTCTTGAACATGTTTTTGAAGTGTGTGTCGAGTTTCTGCAATTTTCGTTTCCTTTCCTCGATACGGTCAGCTCGGTGCTGTTTTACCATTGATTGTTGCCATTTTGTTTTGGCGCGGTTCTTTCTCTTGTAAGCGATTTTCAGTTCATCGTTCCAGAAGGGACATGCGTTGCCACGAATAGTTTTGTGGTGGATCGACCCTGCTATAGCATTCTGATTTCTGTTTAAAGTCAGCTGATCGCGGTTCATGGTTGTGATTCGCTCCATGAGCATGTTGATGGCACTGTAGGAACATTCCTGCGGAGAACATGTAAACGAGTACGGTTTGCTTGTGATGCCCCGCTTACGAAGTCGGAAACGTACTGCTGCTGCAGCGGCTGCAAGACGACGACAAGAAAACTTGCTTGTCGCAAAAAAACCAGAACATGAATCACTGGACCTCGTTGAAGATCTTTGCAGTTCAGATTTCCATTTCTGTGCAAGTCAGGGTAGCGGCCAAAGCAGTTTGAGCGAAATTAGCGATGAAACAGACCAGGGAAATGAGCATGAAGAAGTGGCTCGGCCCTTGGGTTAAACTGTTTTGAAAAAGAGATACACAGGAAACACTGAGCGTTCAGTTCGCAGATCAGAAGCTGAGCTGCAAAAGAATATTTCCTTGAATCACTCGATTTTCGAGTACTTCAAACCAGCACGCCGGCTAAATCTCGATGATAACGAGCAGAACAGTCAGATATCTGCGACAGGAGTCGATGTATTCGATGACACTGTTTTTTCCACCTATAGCGAATCCGAAAGCAATGGAGTACCATTTTCGGTATATCAGTCGCAGTCAACTTCTCACGATAACGATATATCTGCAGCTATTCGGCAAGATATTTTCAAGTTCAAAAGAATCCCAAACACTAATACTTAAGCGTTATGGCTCAGGGGTATTGAGAAATGTCATCAGCAAATTCTCACAGGCACATCGGAACATTTAGCGAAATCAGATTGACCCAACTCCTGTTCCACAATCAATGGTCTTCCTGAACGACCATCCCCATTTTGCGGGACAGGCAAAAGGAACGTTGCATGCTGTACAAGAACGAGGGCTTCTCCCAGAACATGGCAAATGCATGGTATTTGTAAAGACTGCAAAATTTTGGAGATGGAAGCAGATTTTTTATCCTAAAAATCCGCTCTTGAACAACTTTTTGTAGGACGTGGAAATCTATGTACATTCCTGTCAAAATTCCACTGTGAATTCAACCCAATAGAGATGGCATGGGGAAGACGGAAGTTGCTTTGTCGCGAACATGCGATTATTCGTTTCCCAGCTTACGGAAAAGGGTGCAACAGATACTGGATAAATTTCCATTAGCCCTTGTTCGCAAATGGTTTCGGCTGACAATTCGCTTTGGAGACGCCTACAAGAATGGTCTCAAAGATCGAGTAGCTGCTTTCGCTTGCAAACAATACAAGTCACATCGTCGAATACCAGTGGACGTCATTGAAGACCTGAAGAAACAATGGGCGGAACAGGATGGCAACAAATGTTGATCATCAAATTCCGAAATATTCTACAGGCCTACAGAATTGACTGGATCAAAAAGTGCGTGCCAGTCTTTTAATCCAGTCAGTTTTGTATGTACACAACAGAAACACTGGATCAAAATCACTGGGGGTGTTCAAAAGACTACAGTACCTAGTGGAGGCCGTAGCTCAGGAGCGACCTTCGCGCGTTGGTAGAGTCGGCTGTGCAGCGAAGCTTGCGGTGGTCACTTGGGAATATCGCTTGCACAAGTTAACCAATTGGAGAAACTCTGCCGGAACGTGGATGTCTTGAATTGCATCTGATGTTAACAACCTCATAAATGTTTGACAAAAACGTTTTTCATCATTATGAGGTTGTTAACGTCAGAAAGTTCTTCCCGTTGAATTCATCGTTTCGCATAAATCCTTTCTCAATGACCGTACCGAGTTTCCCGTCTGTCAAGAACAAAACGCTCTAGAATCAGAGCACTTGAGTGATTGCATTTTTGCTGACCTTTGCTCGAATACAGTTTTCATATCTGTGTGCTCTTCTTCAAAATTGGGAAAAAATTACAATCTGTATGCTCGTCAATGTAGTTGATATACTGCATATATAGGTCTGCATCAGTGTCGAGCTTTATTGAAATTTGCATCGTCATTTAACTACACTGGTTTCCAGTCCCTAAATTTAAAGAAACTCCTCAAAAATGAGCGACGAGATACTTCCATTTTCCGAGCATGTTGCTCACTGATTCTTTCAGTGTGAATATAACAAGCTGCTCTTCTGCATTAAAGGCGATAGACGTAGTTGAGGCTCGATCTGACCCTCGTCTGACCTGTTCATGTAATGTTCCTGTTCTTGTGTCCCAAATCCGGATCAGATTTCGTCCAGTTCTCTCTGTCCGGGGTTACAGGCAGGTCTTGCTCGTGTCCAGCACTGTAAATCTTTTTTATTGCCCCATGACAGTAATTGGGGCTCACGAACCAGATCTGGGGCCGTTGCCTTCAATGTAGACGGAACTCTATTTGGCCTCTGCTTTCTCTTGAAAGGTATGTTTGGGCTGTTTAGGGCGGTTTTAGTATGTTTGGCTGCGATCCGACTGATACCCATGATGTGCAATGGTAGGAACTCTGATCAGGATTTGGGATATAGGGACGGGAATAATACCTGAGCACATCAGAGGAAAATCAGCAATTGTACTGTACCGTAGTAATGTTCATGCTGATTCTTGATAGCTAATAGTCGAACAGTCGCTACCAACGGCGAGTCGATAGTTTATCTGTAAGCTTTAGCAATCCATCCAAAATCATAATGAATTTGATGATGATATCATCGTCCGATATACCCAGTGATAGTAACATATCACAAAATCGCAATGAATCAATGTTACATCGTATCGAATGTGGGGCACATGTGAAAGTTACAGTCTAATCCCAGTCGAACAATGAACGGTGTTGTTACAAAGCGATGTCGGACACACAGTAGGTAGAGGTAGTAACGAACTCCAATCACTTTTTGCTAAGCAGTAACACAACAACACCACAGAGGTTATCGTAAAACAGGCTCCGCTGGTGATGACCTCCCCGTAATTTCAGAATTGATCGAAATGTAGTTGAAAAGTTGACACTTTGGTGTCAGTTCACAAACCGTTTCAGTACTTTGGAAAACGAGCCGCTCCTGATTTTCTTTGTGGAAGTTTACGTTGAAGGATGAGTAATAAGTGTGGATTAGACTTGTTTATCGATATGTGATCAGGGTTCTTGAGATGTATCAAATCCCATCAAGTCAACGGACGAGATCAGTTGGCAAATTCCCAATCGATCGGGATTGAATCGCGCTCTATAGGCAATCCCCGTCATGCTCACCACGATGATCGTGTGGGGATCGGAATCAAAGGCGACGATTGCTTGTGATCCGCGTGGAATACGGAAGCGGAAATCAGACCACGACGACGACAAGTAGTGGGGCAGTACGGCACTGATCAAGGATGGCGACGGTGATCGATGGGGATACAGGAGAGGAGGAATGGAGAATATATGGACGGTCCTTTTATCACTGGACACGACCAGAAATGTCGAATCGGCATTAAAGGCCATTGACGTGATTGAGGCTCTATCAGATCCTCTTCGAACCTGTTTATGTAAGGTCCCTGTTCCTGTATCCCAAATCCTGATTAGAGTTCCTAACAAATCATAACCGGTGTCAGTCAAGTCCCTCGCAAACACGCGACAACCGCCCTAAACGGCCCAAACACACCTTTGCCCGATGCAGAGGCCAATAGAGTGCCGTCCCCATTTAAAGCAACCGCTCCCAGGTCTGATTCGTGTGCCCCAATAACGGTCGTTGGGCGGCTCGATAAATGATAGTTCTCGATCCGAACATGACCTGGCTGTAATCCTGGACAAACAAGAACATTGCTCGCAGGGACAGCACATAATCCACATAATCCGAGGGGATTAGGGCCAGTTTCGATCTGATCTGTAAACAAACACATTATAGTCAGATTCACATTCGACTTCCTCTCGTTCATCATCATTACCTAATAGCTTCAAATCAGCGAAATTATATAGAAAGACTCTACTATCCAGGACGACAATAACTCGGTCCTGTTTCAGGCGAACCTGGCGAACATCAGTGCGAAACCCCAACTGAATCTTGATTGTTAATCCATCAACAACAGGCACAATCCATATGGTGCAATTACTTCTCCAATACAACGGGTTTGATGATCATCCCATATCATGACTTTACTTGGAGGATATCGCGGGTTTCGTCCGCCACCAACAAGCGCAAGAATATTCGAACGAAAGAGCATCTCTGCAAGAGCACATCAGATTATGGGGATTTGACGATATCAGCATATTTTACAGACCAACACAACCAATACCGCCCGGGAAAACAAACTCGCGCCGAAAATTCTCAGAGAATGGCGACACATTGTATATCCGAAATCCGCTATTTGTCCCAACAGAAACACATTGGCAATCCTGATTGAACGATAAATACAGAATCTCCTCACGATCGATAATGGTTGAACTGGACGACGACATTGAAACAAAGAGACACTGTTAGAATTGATCAAAAAGTAATAATGAACTTACGATCGGCCGTAGTCGATGCTTAATCAGGTCGCCGATTGGAAACACCATATAAACTCAAATGTGACCGATCGAGAGCGTCGGAGACCTGAAGAACAACATATGGCAGATGTGGCATGGAATGCAATGGGATTTCAGCCAGGAATTATCGTGTCGCTACCGACGTGCTGCGTGATGGTCTCGTCAAACGTGCTGATTACTGGTGCATACATGGCAAGAAAAGAATACATGTCACAATACCACAGAGTTATTTACGCCCCGCTCGCCAGGCTCCCTGAACGCCCCATGAAAATTCAAAGTTTGAGCGGAGGCCTTTGCACATGAACGATCGTCAATCTGGGATCAGAAATGCTCAGCCCCTTTTGAGTGTATCGCCGCAAACAGGATTACACCAGATGACGGGTAGTTCAGCAATCGCGAGAGTGATTTCCAGCAAATCCAGGATTGAACAGGGTGCCATTACGCCATTGCCGGCCGACGGCAACGACTTGACGGAACTGTCAATTTGCAGACGTAACCATTATTTGGGCATTTGATTCCAATTGCCGAAGAAAACCGACCCAATTGATTGTACCGGATGGCGAATCCTCACGAAATGGGAACTCGGTGATCGGCTGGTCCTGCGGAGGTTGTGCCACCTTAACGGTCGCCGTTTGAACTGGATCTGCATTCAACGTGCGATATTTGTTGAGTATTCGGGTGATGTAAGCCACTTAAGAGATGATGATATCGTCCCTGGACTGATTGACCTTCCCTCTTAAAAGGCATTGAATATCGCCGATGAGTTTACCATGAGGATGTTTCGCGAGGTTTTGCTCTCGATATCGGTGATACTATTCAGGAATATATCACTATATCTCAACAGGCATTACATCAATTCGACAAGTACGGCATGTCGCAGGCACATCGCGTTAAATCAGCATCCGTCTAGGTGGCACAACCTGGATTGGACCAGCCGATTACCGAGTGTTCCATTCGTGATGTAGTCGGGGCTGTCTACGATATCTCGCCATCAGTACATGACCGGATAACACCCAGCCCGTCCACAACGCTGCACGATTTGTGTCGAACCCATCGCGACACGACATCATGGCCGTCAAACGGATCCTTCGAAAGGCAGCCGGCGTCGCTAACAACCATATCGTCGAATACAGGCTCCACGACCGGCATCATCTTCATCACAAACTGCCCAATCTTTCAAGATGACACAATCGACCTTTTGGAAAAACAAATCTTCTGACGTAGTGGGCAATACCGTTGTAGTCGTAAACGATGATCGTGGTTCGATGTCCTCAGCACTAGTCGACGCCAATTTCGATCTGACTTTAACAAAATATGATCTGTTTTGTCCTGCTGCCACAGAGAGTTGTTTACAGGCTCTGTTTGGTAGTCCATCGTTTTTGTGAGTTAAATTAGAGTTATGTTTGCTGTGTTCTTCGGTGATTGCTTCTGGTTTTTTCCTGCCGTCGTCAACTTTCACCAAACCAAAATCGATTTCGGCAACAGCGCAGGAGTGTCATGTTTCGAAAACCGAAAGCTGTTCAAGGGCATCGTTTAGAGTTTACCTTGGACGGAGAAACTGCCTGCGTTGATTGTCTGAAAAAAAAGCAAACCCGAAAGTCGACTCTCCCGCATGATCATCAAATTATCCTGACAAAAGCTTCATGCTCTCCAATTCATTGCTCACGGGATTATTGAATTTTTTCGACAAATTCGATACGGCAAATCCGACTAGCATTTCCCATGTGAACTTTGGAGATGAAGTTCTCAACGATCTGTTTGATTTTTCAGTTTGCGATGAATTAAACTTTTGAATTTTTGATAATCAAAATATTTTGAAAATTTGCCAACTCTCCGATCGCCCATTTATTTTGCCAGTACTGTAGTTTATTAGATGGACTATAAGGTGATCCCGTTAGATCATGGCCAAATCCCGGCATTCGTCGACCATTGTCTAGAGGTGTTTCAGAGTCGAGCGTCCCGTTCCTATTTCGAATCGCACATCTACGACGACCCCGAATCGCTGTCCAACCTGTCCAGCATTCTGGTCGTCATCACCGAGACCGGCTCCATCGTCGCCGGCCTTCGCGTGCTCCGCCGGCGACAATACTTTCACAGCTCAATCCGCGTCACGTCCGGACTGGCTGAAGTTTCTACGAAATCCTCGCACCGCAAACGCGGTTTAGCTTCGTCTCTGATCGCAGCTGCCATCAGTGGACCACTTCAAGCCGGTTCGCTGGCGCTATTCCACACCAATTTCAGCAAATTAGGTGACTTCTATGGTGGACACGGTTTCCGGTCCATTCCTCATCAGTACGCCCGATTCCAGTTGTCCAACCGGTCTCCTGTTGCCAACATCGCCACTTCTGGCCCCTGTGGCGCCATGGTGGAGCTAGACCTGTCCAGTAACGCCATTGCCCATGATGCCATGACACTGTATGATACAGTCTGCCGGCAATACAATGGGCCAGTTTGCCGAGATTTGGCCTATTTCCAGACCTGGGTCGTGAATCGCCTTCGTCGTGTTGAATCCATTCGTGTACGAGCTGTATTCGGTGATAGGCTATTGGGATATGTGTTCGGCAATCAGATTGATGATGATCAAGTCGAGATTGAGGAGCTGATCGTGTCTGGTAATGATTACGATGTGGCGATCCAACTCCTATCGGCCGTATCAACCCCTGGGCAATATTTGCGCCTTCCATTGCCAATACTATTGGACTTACAATTGTCGGACCAGGGCGTCTGTATTGAACAAGATCACGGTTTCATGTATCGTCCAATGCCTAGGTGCGATGATGTTAGTTGGGAACGATACTTTAACCACCCTGATCGAAATGTGTTTTGGACAACGGACTCATTTTGATCAAAGTCTTCATAAAAAACGTGACAGTCTCAAAGTAAACCAGCAATCAAGGCTATCATTAGGCGGTGATCGATCAACTGCCCGACCCTCATATGTGTATTTGCACCCCATCCATTTTTCTCATTATCACGGCGAGGTCGTTTTCTTGGTAACCCTTATCCTGTTTAATGATGTATTCTACCTCCAATGCTTTCGTTGTCAACGCCATGTGTCAACCTGCGACGATTGAATCCCCAATCTCACATCGTTTCCGTTTCGATCTCAGTGTGACATCATCAAGCTGAAGCGAAACCTTATTATATATAAAAACACGTCGAATTAATGATGATCCATAAACACCATCAAAACTACAAAATTTATACGTGATCCTAGACCCTTGTACAATTCTAGAGCCAAACGAAATAAGGAAAGTCCATTCCGAAGGAAGGGGCAATGGTTCTCCGATTCATCAAAGCTCCGAACACCGTTCATCTGAGTGACTGCCGAATTCGCGAACAGAGTCATAATTTGAAACTCTGAAGTCGATTCCTGGTTAAGCGATGGGATGGCGTATCAGCAATTGGATAGATCAGTCCCAGAACAGTATGGTCTCATATCGTGTCGCTCATTAAGGAATTATCGAAACAAAACTCAAATTTCCGTATAGGAAAAGAAGATCCTGATCAGCCCCCAAAATATCAAGACACGTTTTTGGCGAGGGTCCCTTTCTGTATTGACAACCCGAAAAGGGAGCAATTCACGATTCTTGCCTCACTGGCCTCGATTGCATATGGGATTATAGCGATCAAAAAGGCCTATCGGCTCGGGTATAGCTCACCAGTTCGTTCATTTGTGTCGTTCGCTAAAGACGCACCGGCGACCGAACAGGGATTGGAATATCCTCTTTCGCATCGCTTGATGACAAGAGGGATTTTATTCGCATCGGCTCCGTTTATTTATCTGACATTTCTTGGCGGAATCAATACCTATAGTAGTATTACGATTGCCAAATAAAAATGGGTGATCATTGTAATAGTTTGAAAGTCGCTGTGTTGAATAAGTTGACGATTAGCTGACCAGATTGATCAGAGTCTGCAATGGGGGCACTGACATTGTTCGGACCCTAATGATCAGCTAATTCTCGATCATGGCGTGGTGGATACTTTAGCAGCTTCATCGTAGGTTAACCGGACCAATGCGGGAAACATCTCGAAATCAACTACATCCATGAAAAGATGTTTCTGTCGATGTTTGGCTTACCATAAATTCGATTATAATGCGGAAAGTCATATAACGTTTGAATTAGTGCCCACTGATATCTTCTCCATCAATGACCTTTGCTGTCTGCCAGAGGCCGACAAAATACTTGCAAATTGTGGTTGTCTACCACAAGATGGCATCGGCCATGAAGATGCTTGCTCAAGGCTGCTCGGCGATCGGTGTAAATGAACATATTCGACTGGAACAGTTGAACGCTCGAATCATTCAGAACACCCGGATACTGACTACTGATTCTAAACCTCCCCAACTGCAGTTTCAATGGGTTGGCGTGCTCATCACAAAATCTTGATCGCATTCTATCGAGTCGTCCAAACGTTATCGGGACCCACGAATCAGATCGCGAGGCGAGTTACCTACCGGAACTTCATTGACCTCTGCTTTTTCTTGGTGTCGATTTTACTGCCATTGATCACTTCAATTGGACCTGATTTTCATTGCCAATATATGGCTCTCAATGTCAATTCCACATCCCTCGTTGCGTCAAGTGATCCTCGTCACCATTTTCCCTTTCGGTCACCACCTCAATTAAAATTCTTCGTTTGGTCTCCGTTCCGCTTCCGCGTTCCAACTGGTCACCAGCAATCGTCGTCTTTGTCAAAAATTCTTTCAAGATAAGGAATACGGATAAATCATTTCTGTAAAACATCTGCGATTGGCTCAAAGTTTTTTAAGAGGTAGCATGGGGCGCAATATGAGGCTCAATATGAAAGAGAATAGTTATGGAGGTGAATGATGGGAATGAAAAAGAAGAGATATCGAGAAGGAATAGATAGACACTCACAACTTGATTGATCGTCTGTTCAAACCAACCTTTGAAGACCATATCACCACGCAAACCGTTAATCAACGGAGGGAACCCGCTATCAATGGTGCATCAGACTGTTTATCTGCAAGCTTCAACATTGAATCCAAAACCAGAATGAGTTCATTAAGGTGTAATCGTTCGATATACCATGTCATGGTAACGTGATCCTTGAACACATGTTACATCATATCGCATGTGGGGCACACGTGAAGGTTATCGTAAACAATACGGCTCAGCAGAAGGAAAGAAGATTACATGAAAGGCTCCGCTGATGCTAAGCACAGTCATCGATCTCCACCGGGGTTCATCAATGCCCGGTAACAGTTTTCCAGTTGGACAGTTGGATGGCTTGAATCATTGTTTCTTGATCATGTTCTTGAGAAAGCGAGACAGTCCCTTGGAGAAATTACCAGCGTTTGTAAAATATTTTTGCACATGATGTATTTCGAGAAATTCGAAACAAAAACTGTTAATATCCGGGTCTGGTAGTCTAATGTGTCAGCAATTGACTCGGCTCCTAGGGTCAATATAAACAAAGAAATTGGAACAGAAAAACTACTGATTGAAAATCAGACTTGTTTATTGGAATGTGAGATGGAATCTGGAGTAGTATCAGACCCAATAAAATCAACACACGAAATCTGTTGGCAAATTCCCGATTGATCGGGATCAAATCGGGCTTTATACGCTATTCCTGTCATACTCACCACCATAATTGTGTGGGGAACGGAATCAAAGGCGACAATTGCAGGTGAGCCGGGTGGAATACGGAAGCGAGAACGAGACCACGACGATGAAAAATAGCTGGGCAAAACGGACTGCATTGCTGATGGAGGTGATGAACGATGGGAGTATTCGAGAGGAGGGATGGAGAATATATGGACAGTCCCCTTATCACTCGCCGCGACTAGAAATGTCGAATCGGCATTAAAGGCCATTGACGTGATTGAGGCTCTATCAGACCCTCGTCTGACCTGTTCATGTAATCTTCCTGTTCCTGTATCCCAGATTCGAATAAGAGTTCCTACCAGTTCACAAGATTCGTGTCAGTCAAATCGCCGCCAAATACACTAACACCGCCCTCAATGGCGAAAACACACCTTTACGAGATGCAGAGGCCAACAGAGTGCCGTCCCCATTCAAAGCAACTGCCGCTAAATCTGATTCGTGTGCCCCAATAACGGTCGTTGGGCGACTCGATAAGTTGAAATGCTCGACACGAACATGACCTGGCTGTAAACCCGGACAGACAAGAACATTACTGGATGGGACAGCACATAAACCACATAATCCGAAGGGATTAGGGCCGGTCTCGATCTGATCTGTGAACGCACCATTAAAATCAGATTCATTATCACCTCAAGTCGAACGTTATCAATACCCAACAACTTTAGATCAGCGAAATTATACAGGTAAATTTTGTTGTCCAGGACGACGATAATTCTGTCCCGTCTCAGGCGAACCCGGCGAACCTCAGTGCGAAACCCCAGCTAAAAATTAAGTGTTGATCCATCAACAGCACCACAAATCCGAATCGAATGATTACCTCTCCGATACAACGAGTTTGATGATCATCCCAAATCATGACTTTATTTGGGGGATATCGAGGGTTTCGCCCGCCACCAATTAGCGCCAGAATATTTGAACGAAAGAGCATTTCTAAACCTGAAAATTAGTGCCTTCAACAAATCACTTGCTTATGACGTACCGACGCAACCAATGCCGCCAGGAGGTGTAAACTCACGCCGAAACGTCTCGGCGAATGGCGACACATTATAGATTCGAAAACCAGATGTCAATCCGACCGATACGCATTGATAGTCTTGATTGAATGAGATCGAGAGGATCTGATGAGGATTGGCAGCTCCGGCTGTCAAAGGTGACGCGCTTCTGGACGACATGATTAATCTCTGGCTCACGTTAAGTGGTTCTCTCGGTCTATAAGCTGTCTGGTAGACTGGTACCAACATTCGTCACAGTCACGGACTTCATTGGACCCTTGTAAGATTGACCAAGTGGGATATTCCCTGTCAGGCTACTGTCAATATGTGGTCCGCAATTTCGCGAACTCTGCGTATTTACGGACTTGTTATCTGACCGAGATCGATTGATTTCACACTTGAACAAGACTTGCCATAGCCAACTGAGACATCATTTACTGGTTCCACGCTAATAGACACAGTTGCAACATTTCGCTTCACTATCGCTCTGCGTTCAACGCTTTTTATAGTCTACATTATCCGATTCACACCTATGTACCATGGGTATGCGTATCTGCATTTTCCAAATAGGACAGCGGCAAAAAACTTTTTAGCAGGTAAACTATCGTCAAGTTCTCACCCTACAATCAAGAGTCTCAGGCAGCAATCGCAGAGATCGTGGCAGAAAAGGTTCATAGTGTTTCGCAGCGACATCGCGATAATAGATAGTCGTGGAATGCTTCAACTTAGATTTTTCGGCATTTACACGGTTTTGAGGTCGTTACGATTCGACCACCCAGGGCACCTGATGGAAAATTTTGAATTCGTAATTGGTTCTTTTAACCGCCGCTGTATTTTGTTCAAAGCGCAGGGTCATTCCGGTCGCCACTTCGCGACACTGTGCTGATCGAGACTTTTTCACCCTTTGCCAAATGGAAGGACATTGTGAGTGAAGGTTGAGATCATAAGGAGCCGGAAAAACTCAATCACATTGCCCGTTTGGGCGGGTATATTGCAATAAAGCGGATACGTTTTCATTTAATTTGCTCATAATCCTGGTATTTGAACGAGAATTCGTTCGGCGTCCTGAACCCCAGGCCGTTTACAAATGAAACTCGGTTTTATTTTTCGTAAACTCGTCGCTATTCTGCCGTAGGAGTAGTTGGTCCATTCTCGTCGTCCTGAAGAAGTCTCGAGATTTTTCCTGGCAGTCGTGATTCTCCATCACAATTATGCGGCGAGTTGTTTGATCTAGAATATCGAATTCTCGTGTGCGACCGGATTTGCGGGATGGGTTCAACCTGATCATCGAAGGAGGAGTATTCGATCAAGACCTCAGGCAAATGCCTTCACAAGGCTTGCGAACACGTGATTTATCATATTCCTTCACGGTGGCAGCACACGGCTCCACCACTCGTCGAGTCTCTATTTTCAGTTGTTATTTTAGATATTTCAGACGGGAAATGGCGTAATAGGTATTCGGGTATTCTGTAGCAAAAGCTGTCGTAGAATGCAATCGGCAGTTGGAAACACTGTGACTTCAACAACGACACATTTGTCGAGAAAATGATGAGTTCTGATTGTTTAAAAAGCTATTGGGGAAGATCCCCGCAGCTAAAGGGGACAGATGGCCGTTCCAGTTCACTAAGTCGTTGAACACCCTTTGAGCGCCGGGATCCTTCATACTCAGCACTCATAATAATTCAGTAGGGTGGAGGATCAATCAAGAAACGGGAGCACCTTTTGACCGAACTGTCATGACAAATATCAAGAGAACCATTCATGGTAATTCTGCTGCACAGGCACGTAGGATGCTCAGCTAAGCAAATAATGGTTTATGAAGTAATTGTGAGAGCAGATCTGGATGTTGACAGGCCGAAGACACAGTATCGATCGTGAATAGATTCTTGATCAGCCTCTCGTCATGGAACACTGAACTATCGTACAGGTCAATGGATGGCGTCACAATCGGCACCGCCACCGCCTCCATCTTCAGGCGCCTATCCAGCATGTCGGATAGTGAGCCGAACAGGTTCTTGTCGCCGGCGACGGCGGCCGCGATCAAACGGCAATAGAATACGGACGCGGTCGGATGTTGGTCGAGATTGTGCATATCTAAGACACAAACGTGTTTTGTGAGAACTAAACCGGTGAAGGCTGCGCAAAACAGGAAACAAAAAATAACAGCAAATTTCAAAACAGTTGCGACAAATGCCACGATTAACTTTAACAAACGCTTGAAAAATACCCCGAGATTAACAAAGTTATTGAAATTGAATAAAAGCAGAAAGAAGAACATATCGACCTTGGAATACCAAAATGCATTGCTGTTCAAATCAGAAAAGGAAGCCGTAGTTTGGGTAAAGAACCACGAAGCAAATCGGGAGAAAACTTGATGATAATGCAATAAAAGGGGAAATGAGCAAAAATAAACCGACAACCTTTGCAAAGTTGTTCTATGATTTCCGTATTTCCCTCTAAAGCATTGGCTGCCATAGCGGCAGCAAACAGCGACGTTCTTAAATGGGCACCTCGGGCAGATTTGGGCGCCTTTTTTTGCTCTTCAACAGAACTTCGGAGTAAGGACATTGCCAATTCCCTTCAAAATTCAATTAATTTTCGCAAATGGGATTGTGGTTCGAACCTTTCGCCTTTACAAGCAGCCGTCCATGCTCGAATCGCAGTAGAAGTACGCTTGAGTTTAGGGTTCGCAATGAAAGCTGGTCTGGCGCATAACGCATCCAAACCCAAGGAAGAGGCTCGATCTGAATTCGCTACAGCCATCATTGAAAGAGCAGAAGCGTACAATATCGCGCTCGGGCGATGACGTGCCAAATTGCCTGAAACAACATAAGACGCAATGCCTTTCGGAAAAACGATCAGCGTAACTGCAATTCTGCTGGACCGTATTCATTGCATTTATGGTTTGCTCGCTATCGTATAGGCCATGGCGTACATGAACATAAGCAATAATGGCAGCGCTAACGATAGGAGCTGATAACCGCATTCCTCGTAATGAGGGTAACATCTGACCCAAAATGTGAATACGTTCCCAAACCAGAAACAAAAGGATGATCCTGACCTGCTCTGGCGTCCACACTTCGGCAGCAAGGGTCAGGAATTTTAGATTCTCCGGAATATCCAACGAGACCACGAAGTTCGATTTCAGATCCACGATGGCGTTGAACATGTTCAAATGAAGAAAAGCCGAGGCAAACGCAGAACGAGTTTGCGGGGACCGCTTCAAGAGGTGTGAACTTTCGTTGTATAGCAACGCCAGTGACGATGATAACCCCAATGAACGTTGAATAACCGCCATTTCTTGCACCATAACCTGGCAAAATAATAAGCTCCCGACCGGAATGGTAAACGATGGGTTGTTTTGGCTACCGGCGTGATACGTGATGAGGGAATACTGTCGTAATACGATTGAAGCAAAGGATAGATTCTTCGTGTCTGCGCTAGCAGCGGAGGGGAAAACGTGGAGGGAAGTTGTTTTCGAACATGATGAAGGACCCTCATGAACCGCCTAAAAACGATTTGTTATCAGGGAACAAACTTCATTGCTGTTGCAAAGCCGAATACTGACTGATCTGAGATGACGTCTTCTCTGCCAAGCATTGAAAAAGCATCCATCACCGCTGGAGTATTGTTTTCTCTGAGCAATCATTGTGAAAAAACGTCCCATGTTGCAATACGATACATTCAGCGAAAGAGACATAAAAATGTTGTGTAAAAAATGAAACAGTAATTTTGGCAACCTGTCGGCTCTGTCGATGATCATATGGAGTAGGATGGGGTCTTTTGAGTACGATTTGCGATATTTTGAGAGACAAACTTTAACAGTATTTGAGTGCTCAGCATCGCACACCGAGCTGTGGTATCTTGATGCATCGCATTCAAATTTGGTCATGGCCATCTGCTCCATACTATTCGCTTCTCCTTTGCGACCCGAAATCAGGAAATGTCTTTGCATAACCCGATAGGGCAGCGCCTCATTCGTGAACCGAGTAATGTAAAATCTGTGCAAAGCGGATAATTCCACATGTCGAGCTTGAGCGTCAGACCTGGTTAAATGGTGTGAATAAGGGCGGCGACATATGGTCAAGCAATCTACGAACATTTGAAGCGCTTGATCAAATAACGAATGTAGTTGCAGCTTCAGCTCAATCATGGACTGCCGTCCATCGTCATCCGGAATTCGTCCATCCTTGATCATGAGGAATTGTGAAGCGAATTGAGGCAATGAATACATGGACAAATGTTTCGGCCTGGAACTCTCCAGCGAGGGGGACGACTTGCGGAACAGATCCGATAGACTAGTTAAATGCATCGGGGTCCGAAATCGGGGCAGTACCCCTATCTCATTGTACACGCTTTTGGTTGCATTCTTCAACGGGTTCGCCGCTACACGAGTCCTAATCATGTTACCGGGCAAGGTTACTCTTGCCAGGTGGGGAATGGTTTTGCGCCGGACTCGTCACAGACTGGGACACCGTCAGAGAGCGTTGCCGTTACGGTGTCCCTCTCCTTCGTACTGGCTCGTCAGGCATTGCGTCAACATTTTCCACCAATGGTCTCCTTGAAACAGGCTGACCAACTGCTGGGAAACAGGCCTAAAGTTTCCGGCCAACTGGAGAAGTCAGCAAAGCCATCCCTCCCGGCTCGCAAAATTCACAAGAGATGTGGACTGTGCTGGCCAAAACAACAAGGACGGCCGCAAAAACGTTGCCAGCTCCTCCAGAAAACAATTTAGCATCAGTTTGATTGAACCACGGTTTGGGACGTATCAATATGATATTGCTCAAACACCGAAGATTCAATTTGATATCGAAGAAATACGTTTATTTAGTAGCAACTATGACTCCCATGGTTAAGCAGTTTGGTATGCCCTTAAAAATGTGCGTTTTCTTTATGTAATGTAGAAGAGGTATTGAAGAAGCAAGTACCAATCTGGCGTCCAAAACCATGCAGAAAACAAAGAAAGTTATTGAACTCTCCAGTATTATGATGCCGACGTAACTAACCGTGCAGCATCTTCGCCTGACAGCCATGACAATCAAATTATACTTTCATGTCTATGAAGTAAAACACCATCAAATGTAGAATCATAGAGGAATACCAGAGCCTTATTGTCCATAACAATAATGAGGGCATGAGAACCAGTACAAAGAAAATAATTGAACATTTATAGGAAAAGCTTTTTTTCTGGAACTGACCAGCTAGCAGCAGTTCGTTTCAAAATCTCTCAGTGAAATGCAAATATTCGTGTCAAAACATAATAACAATAACCTGAGTTAAGATGAATAAGTCTTTAATCGCATCAGGGTATATACAGCAGGGAAATTATTGCGACGAAAGCGATAGTGATGAAGGCAAAAACGGTCATTTTCAGTGCGTCAATCATCATCCCATAATATAGCGCGTTGCCCTTTCAAGGTAACTGCCCATTATGGTGAAAATCCAATACACTCGATTCCGCGGTTTCCGCGGTTTCCGCAATCGGCGTCTCAGCGCCCCAAGGAGTCAGACTTCCTCAAGGGCTTGAACACCATCCAACCATCTGAAGATGCCGAGTGGCAGATCACACCAAATTGAAACAAGGTTTCAAAAGAAAATTCACAATTTTTGACAGATCCGCGTTTTCCCAGCATGGCGCAGAACGATTTCCTCAGCAGCGAAGACGTCGACGATGCGTTTGCTTTGGATATCAATGATTCTGATGATAAGATACATCGAGTCCCCGTGATTTACGAGGCGAAACCTGGCGAGCCGTTGAGGTCATTGATGACGCAGACGAAGACACCTCGTTACCTGCTTTTTCTGCCCAATTTACGGGTCTCACGAGGGCGTTTGCGTTCACTGATTCTGTTAGCGAAGCGATGCGCCGGCGATCAGTACAGACGGGTCAGCCGGCACTAGTTGGTTGGTAAGCAAGTGGCTTCCTGCTTGGTTGGTGAGCAAGCGGCGGAATGCAGCCGACAGGCGGCCTAGACCTTAACTCTAGATCTAATAAATACTCACTCGACAAATTAGCCTTCAATCTTAGGTTCAACGATGCCTGATAGTTCTGATGCATCTGTTTCGGTTTCTCAGGTTATGGGCCCAGGCGCCATTCGAGCGTACACTGGGGAGAAATTGAATGGAACCAATTGGAGCGCATTTGAGTTTGGCTTCACAGCGTATCTCATTGGCTATGATCTGACAGACGCTCTCAACAAAGATCTCGAGGACCAGGCAATGCAGAACAAAGTGTTTTCGGCTCTGATAGCGGCGATTGAGTCGAGTCAATTCGTTTTGGTGAGCAAAACAAGAACACCGAAGCAGGCATGGACTGCTCTAACATCCTTCTACCGCAAGAATGGCGGTCAGTCTGTTCTTATTTTGACACAAAAGTTCCGCCAGGGGAAGTTAGCGGAAAGTGGGGATCTATACGTTCATCTAGCAATGATGTCGAGGTTAGTCGACGAGCTGGATGAAGTTACAGACTCCAAAGTGACGGACGAAGACTTTATGACGACTATTTGTTTTTCCATCATGGGCACGGAGAAGTATGCGAACGTGATTGAGATCATAATGAATGGTCCGGTGCTCCAGAGAGCCGATCTGATCAACAAGTTGACGGCTGCAGAGGAGCGGTTCAGGACGATGGAAGAGCAAAAGATGGAGCCTGAGACAGCGATGAAGGCGATTTTAAAGAAGCCGAAGAACATCAAGAGGAAGGGTCGTTGCTTCAAATGTGGAATAAAGGGCCACTACGCCAGGGACTGCAGGCTAAAGGCAAGCCAGGAGTCGGCTAACGCGACATCGGCAGAGACTGAGTTCTTGTTCACTGCGAAATTTAACGAAAGCCCTCACACAGAGAACACGAATGGAACCTGGATCCTCGACAGTGGCGCGTCGGCTCATATGGTCTGGTCGGCCGAGCGGTGGACGGTTCTGTGCAGGTAGTACTCGGCGACGGAAGGACGTTGGTAGCAACGCACAAGGGCCAGGCTGTAATCCCACCGGATTTGAAACTCGGAAATGTCCTCTATGTACCTGGTCTGAAGGAGAATCTGTTTTCAGTGAGCAGCGCCTCCACAGTGG
>OUQQ01000245.1:7304-26570 GCA_900404475.1 Spongospora subterranea | reverse complement strand
CGCGCCCTAGTAATTAACTGGTCGCATTGACTGGTCGTGTACGCAATTTTTGAAGTGACCACTGTTAATGCGACCAGTTTTTTCTCGTCCCCCATAAAAAAATACTATCAATAGTATTACAGAATCAAAATTTCATATGGAACGCGAAGTGACATATTTACCGTAACCGTAAATGGAAGACACAGCAAGGGACTTGACCGATATCTGGAAAGGCTGCGATGAAAAACCTGCATCTCTTCGGTTGAACCATTGACTCGGTTGGCGTTTCGATAATGTCCAAATTTTGATATTCACAGATATTCTCATTGAAACTCTGGTATTTGTTGTCCCCGGTGCCACTTAGAACGGGCAATACCTGGTGAGAATATTGTTCCAATTGGGCACTGCGTATGTTTCTCACACTCGATGTATTGAGTTACCGGTTCACGCTTCTTTGACTGTAAGAAACCCAGAGGTGGGTGCGATTAGCGCAGCCTATTTCGAACTGTGCAAGATCTTCCCCAAATCACGACCGTAGTAGCGGTGCCGGCCTAGCGGCCAATACGATCGATTCATTCCCTGAATAAAACCAAATGGGTGTAATTGGCCATCAAATTGTGGCTGTGAAAGAATGGCGCACAGCGCGAAATCATGACCATCAGTCTCGACTATGGTCGATAGGTTATTCCAATGTCTCATTATAGGAGAACTGGTAAACGCGCTTTTCAGCGTTCTCGCAACCGACCAAGTAATGGTTGATTCTTCTTCGTCAGCGATGTCAATGGCAGTTTATTTGTTTGTCTCCAACACGAATTCAAAGATATTGAACAAGGATGAAGCCTAAGACAGCAGTAATTTCTGAAACCCATGGATTCACGACGTGGCAATGAGTGAGTAGGCCGAAATTCAGCGAAAGCGTACTCGCCAGCAGTTCAATGCTCATGTGCTTTTGACTTTGACCGATTGAGTGAGTGATGGGCTGCGCCACTGTAATCTGTATGGATAATCAATATTCCGGTGCAGGGACGCGACTGACGGCCGAGCAGCAGGCGCCTGTAATGGCCGTGAAGGAACAACAGGCCCCGGTGATGGCGGTGGTGGAGCAGGAGCGCGTCCTGCACCAACAGGACTGCCAGCCTACTCAGCTAGATTCTTGGCATTGTGATTCGTGCAAGGTCGATGTGCTGGTTGCCGACCGTATCAACCATCTTTCTTCAATATCACATATTGTTGCTGAAGGCCATGCTCCCTCTGTCAACCCCTTCATGATCCCAGCTAGCAACCGAGGATATCAGCTGATGGTTAATATAGGATGGGATCAGATTAGTGGTCTGGGTAGAAACCAAGACGGCCGCCTAGAACCTGTAGCCACAGCATTACGGGATCGCTCTGGTTTGGGCGCGAAGCGTGTTAGAAATCGTATCACTCATTTTATTTCTCGTCCAAGCTATGGTTCAACGGCTTCATCGTCGCTTATCCCAACTCATCGATCTACTGCGCTATCCAAACCTCAACGACGACGTCTAAATCAACACCTTAGAAAACTACAGCAACAGCTTGATCGATCAATCAGGGACTCTCTTCGATAATGTTTGAAATTCAGGATTTTTACAAAATTTCCGGAAAGGCATGAAATATAGAAACTTCAAGTCATTCAGAGGTTCAGGACAAAGGTTTTGTCGTATTGACCAGTCGCAGAAACCCCAGTCTCGATTAGATCGAGACCAGAATCCACTGTGCGTTGCTGCTGAGCATGATAATTCTATTGTCATCATTGTTGTAGTATTGACTCATATCATTAAAGCTATCCATTTCGCGATTATTACTCCATCAGTGTAAGACCGGGCAGCGCGATAACGAAAATCGGATAGGTTGCGCAGTGCCCAATGGAGGCGCCACTGAATCAAGAAGGGGAAGAGACAAGAGTGTGTCTAGTTGCGCTATTGAACGTTACATGATTTGCATTCAACCGGTACTGCGTGATACGTTCAATGTCGAAGTCTCGCATTGGATCATTAATGAATGTAAGCACCAAACAGGATTATACCAACCTTACATGGATTTTGTCGAGGCCGTTCATTGACACCGGCACCAGCACACATACGGAAGGGTCAGAGCGTCGCCGCAGAGTCTACCGTTTGCTTAGGACATGGGCAATGCTGGAGCCTCTTATCGTGTATGGCGTCCTGATTTGCATGAATATCCTACTGGAGACACTAGTTTTAACTCCCATTCGCTCTATCACCACTGTTATATCATGCGTGTGTCGTAGAAAACCACCTACCATTGTCGAAAGGAGAGACCTCAGTTAGTACCAATGCGCTGGAAAGAATCTGACATCTTGTGTTCATGTTTTCTTGCTGTACAGATATTTCTGCACTTTTCGCCGCTGCGATCCTTGCCATTCATATTGTAAATTTGGCAACCGATGTTTCGTATTCTTACATTTATCATATATTCAGGAGACAGAGCTATTTCAAGGTAAAAGTTGTCCTTATATAAATGCTCATCAGCGCTCATAATAGACGGTAGGTGTTTGTTCTCTTTAACTTCGTCAACGTGTTGGACAGGTTGTGCTCCATGTTTGGCTGTGATTTATTTCACCGGGCAATAGAATCTGACTCACTCAGGTCCTGGAAAATCGTTTTGGCCGATATGGGAATTTGCGTTGCATATACAGTGGTCCACATCACAGTTCTTTATATTCAAATTGTCACTTTGAACGTCGCTGTCAACAGCAATCAAGCAGAGCTCATGGTAATTTTGACCAGTACTAACATATCCGAAATTAAAGGCGGTGTTTTGAAAAAATTCTCCATAATCAACGTTTTCCAAATTTTGATGGGGGACATTGTCGAAAGGTTTCAATCTGTTATCATGATCGGCATTATTTGCGCGCATCAAGTAAGCGTTATGGAAGTCAGCGATTTAGAAGAGTTTTCCTACAGAATTCTTTTCGTTTTCGTTTGGACTGTGTGCCTTGAGTCAGCTGTTGACTGTGTCAAACATGGGTTCATTAACCGATTTAATGGAATTTCACCGGAAATTTACAAAGATTATGGCGTGTTGCTTGCGTACGATCAATTGCAAAATCAAAACTTGGTTTCTAGGCGAATAGGATTCGTGTCTTTGCCATTAGCAGCCATTGTGAGTTTGTAGCGCTTTTCAATTTGGAATCCCGTTTTTACAATTGTTTCATTCAGCTAATGCGAGGAATTCTGCAGGCGTTTTGGCGGCTTTATTCATCTTCTGTATCCTTCACTGGTAGTACTGTTATCGCAATCATTTTCTTTCTGGTTTTCGCCTGTCTTTTCACTTGCAAGGTGCTTTTACAAATACTCTTGCTTGGCAGAAGTATATCCAAGGTCCAATATGAGAGCGAAAATTATAATCCCCAGGTAATTCGTTGAACTTCCGTTAACTACTGCTCTTATACACTATTCAGATTTGGAGTGGTGTTGAGAGGTATAAACTCAATAGCAAGTCGCTTCCTGCGTTCTAAAATTTTTGAACGTATACATAAATACAAGCTTGTTTTTGACATTTCAATGCAGTAATTTCGGGGATATTGATCGATTTTGATAAAACGACCTTGGACAACTGCCATCAGATCGTCCACCGGCTCCTTTGTGTCTAAAAGTTCGGAACGAGGCGTTGCTCCTGGACACCGGTTGGTTCAGGGCCTATCTACATAACGATCCAAATCCCCCTGAAGGTGTAATATCACAAGTTCTCAAAGTTTTACGCTATGAAACGATAGCACTTTTCCAGAACAGCTCACGTCTAACCGTACATCCTCGTTATTCAAACTAGAGGTCCTGTAATCAATCGCTTTCATCAGCTCTTCATCTACGATAGAAGTGAATTTAGAGTGTCTTCTATCCAGATAATTTGATGGCGAAAACGAGGTGTAGCAGCATTTCAAACAGGAGCATCCTGGAACCCGCTCCGGTTTGACACGGAATGGAATATGAAATGTGCGACAATCTCCGTGTTCCCATATGTACAGTAGTCCTTATCTGTCATCGGCTCATCGCCGATGCGGGCAGTAGCGCCGAACCTTTACATTGCCATCATCAATCGTAGGTCTGACGATCTTGGTGTTCTCGTGTTGAGAGCAATAACCCCTCTGTCCCTGTCTGTCACACACCTACGTAACGTATTGCGGGAAGTTCAGTCAGGTAATGTGTTACAATGGTGCAACGCTTGTTTTATGATACCAGTGATGTTAATCACGTTATCTATAGAAAACCTGCGCAATTTGTTACGCGTTCTCATCTCGAATCACCCTCATTCACATAATATATTGGTTTACACCGTCTTCGTAGCTGTTATTATCAATGTCCTTTTTTACCAGGCAAAGGGTCAATAAACTCCATCCCGACTCAATATGGACCGTCGCCTGGTCTCGCCATGGCCTGATCACTGCTGGAATTGACGAGAAAGTCAACTTATGGGACCCTAAAGTGTTGATGGCATCCGACGCCGTGCTACCTTATATGCCTATTCAAGTATTTCCCGATCATGGGCTTTCTGTTGTGAGCGTTGCTGTGAGCCCCAATGGGGATATGGCTTCGTCCAGGTGTGGCTTGGTTTGCTTTTCAAAGCCATTCTCTTATGTTTTTGTGATACTGCAGCTCTATGGATGGAACAGTTATCGTCTATAATCTTGCGAAACTATGCAAAGTCCACAAGATCAAGACTGGACCTATGCATAATTGGATGGTAGCGATGTCTGATTCTCTGGTAGCCACTGGAGGCAGCGCAGGAAAGGTTAGCCTTTTCAATTTCACAACGGGGCAGAAGCATGAATGTCCAATTAATATCTCCGACAATTTTATCATGGCGGTGACATTCGATATGCCGGGGAAAAATTTGGCTGTTGGTGGAAATAAGGGGGAAGGTAAGGAAAGCAGCGAGGCAAGGTACATGTGTCTCATGCTCTGCTCAGTTGGAATATTTGACGTTGCAACTGGCCAAGTAGTCCAGAAACTTACCGGACACTCGAAAGGAATTCGGTGACTGACCTTCGTTGTGTCCCTTTGTAAAACTTAGCTTGATATTAGGTCCATAAAGTATTTGCCGTCGGATAACCATGTTTTGCTGACCGGAAGTGAGGATCAAACGGTTGGGGTATTTGATGTTCGTGGAGGCCAACAAACACAGTCGATTGCTGGCCATAATAATTGGGTTATGGATATTGCTTGCCCACGACCAGGAATTGGTAACGATTCGGTATTTGATTGTAATGTGCTAACCGTTTTGCAGTTACTGACAGATTCGCATCATGTTCCAGTGATAAAACAGTTAAAATTTGGGAACTTCGACAGAATGGGCAAGCTGTCCATTGCTTTGAGGGATGCCATACAGAGCAGATTACTGGAATAGCGTTTGATCCTGAAGGCACTCGACTTGTTTCCGTTTCCGACGATGCCGGTATTCAATTCTACGACGTTCCGAACTAATACATTCAACTGGAAATTTTATTGATTATGTGGATCTGTAAGAATCGACTTTAATGCTGAAAAGAAGAGAGAGGAATATGTAATCAAATATATGGACGCCACCCTTGGTATGTTCTTGCAAGAATTGATGGATCACCAGCATGCTCAAGTAAACACTTAACCTGATCGTCCACTGACAAAATCCCGTCGCCGTACCCGGCATGAGCCGTTTTGATAACATGCATTATTTTGGCGACGTTTGGATAACTGATGCACTTTAACTCACTGAGCATAATATGAACCGAACTATAGCCGTTGAGCTTCATTTTAGCCCAATGTAGCCTTTGCTGCCCAGTAATTGACGCGGTGGCCACATCACATTGTGCAGACGATTTGGCTTCTGAATCGGAACTTTTCTCTGGGTTTTGCTCAGGTTCAGGCTGCCAGTCGAGGTGAGGCTCACGAATAAATACACCCATCAAAGAAAGTAGCTGCTGAGCTTCTGCACGGAAAACTCGTAAGCAACGCCCCATGGTACGATAGATGAGGCTCGGTTCGAGCGGAAACAGCGAGTTTTGGAAAACAAACGAAAACCTAATTGGAACTAATTCCGGAATCGGAAGCTGCAGTCCATGGTCAAATGCAACGCCGAAATCGATCGGAATTACCTGTCCGGATTTCTGAAGAACAAAATTCAGCAATAATATACCAGGTCGCAAACGACCAACCTGATCGATGAGAATATTATCCAGATGGCGATCGCCCAGTCCAAGAATATACGAGGCGATCGCCCCAATCGTAAACGATTTCACAAAAATCGACCGAACATGAAAGAACGTGTCGACGTCGTTGCAAAGTGACGTGATTATCCGAGAAAGTAGATTTGGAGGTACCTGCGCGACGACGCTTTCAAAGGCAGGCAACAAGTTGATATCGTCCGTTTGAGCCCAGAGGCGATTATAAACGTGGACCAGAGACGCGTTGGTCGATGATCGCGACGCCTTCAGGATTGCGGCGTTGTACGATTCATGAATTGCACTTGTGGCTTGAACACCCAACTGGTCCTCAACACATTTTCCAAAAGCAATCTACGATGGAATGAACTTCCACAGTTTACAGACGGGCCGGAACGTTACTTACAGTATTAGGAACCCATTCGATAAGCCCCAGTGAAACTGTCATTGGAATAACGGAGTAAGTCGGGACCGATAATGAGCGTTGTGAACAAGCAGGGTCTTTCGACAAAAACCCGTTCATTGCTTGAAAGATCGACTGAATTCGTTCGTCTAAACGAAGATCTAGAGACCAATTCAGAATAGCTAACATAATAGCTTCCAGCAAAATGATACCTTCTCCTCCCTTTACTAACCAGCTATATTCCCGCTCATCGCTGCCGTGTATTACCAGACGCTTTGGACGGCGAATGGAGCTAGCAATACTGAGAATAGCGAAAAGTGGACAACGTGTGATGTATGTATTACCGGACAGTATAAACAACTGGATCAAAGCTGACAACGCGAGCGTGATTTTCTGGACTTGGCATTTCCAGACCCGAGTACTGACCAGGGACCTCAATATATCTACCCCATAACGAAAGAGATACCAGTGAACGATTAGTGGAGGAAACAAGCACAATTTCAAAAGACATACTCGTCATTTCTAACAGCAAACGACGCCAAAAATGGACTGAATCCGAAGGTTGGCATATATCCACTTTCCAGCGAACCGAGCCGGTTTCGGATTATGCGAGAACAGGCCTTTTCGACATCATCGCCACTCATCGTCTTCAACTTCTGTCCTGCTGCGCCAAACGATGTATCAATTTTGCGGCCGAACCCCTTACGAAACGATTCCAGAATCGGCGTCGTAGATCCATTGGGTAAACAAGACGAACGGAACGACAGATACTTATCGACAGCACGTTCCATGTTGCCTTTTGCAATGAGTTTAGCAGAATCCATAGCCCAATACCTAAACTGTTATAAAACCGTGTCAAGGTCGGAACAATGAAATTGTGTGTTGAACTGATGGGATTGAACCTTATGCTCAGGGAATGTGAGCCGATCAAGCTCCTGGATGAAGCGTCGCGTCAAGGGAAGATTACAAGTGCGACTAAGCTCTCGCAATGTTTTGGATACGTTCTCATCCCAACTCGCATTGCTCTGCAGATACGGAAGAGGGATTTCGTCAGTTAAAAGGCCAAGATAAACAAAGATGACGAAGGGGAACACACACCTGAACTAATAACTCCAGGGGGTAGATCAACGCATGAGGATAATCAGCAGCAATACGCTTGAGAGTTGGGACCATTAAATTCGCCGACGATGACAGGAATGCCAGGATTTGCGCACGCCAACGAAGGAACTTCCATGAGGGTATAGCTGCGAGGGAGTCGATAAATAAATCCTGCACTGCTTCATCCTGTTGAATAAAACAATCTGTGAATAATCTGTGTTTGTAAGCAATACATGTTGATAACGACCTCTGTGGCTGTTTCAAGAGCAATGGGGAACATGTCGGCTGACGATGACAGCTTCATAGCCAGAAGGGTGTGTGTAATTAGGGATTGACGTAATGTAGAGCGATGTGGAGATGGCGATTCCGCTGAGAGAATGTTCCAGCAATGGCGAGCGTAGACCACCAGGAATTCGGCAAGTTTATATTCGGATTGAGCAGATGAGGCTACACCAGGACAATTGTGTCATTTCCAGAAAACATTATGGACATTATTGACTTACACTTGATCATCGATAGAGTTTCTTTAGCAAATTCGTCCATATAATGGTTAGAGCGATTTGTATCGAGGGCAGTTTCATATCCTTTGGCCAAAAGAAGCAGCGCCTCAAGTTTCTGTTCGCCTGTGAATTTAGTGCCAGCCAAATCAGACAAAACTTCGTGTTTATTTTCCCCAGCGTTCTGCAATTGATACGAGAACTGCAACAGCGACAGAGACCTGATGGAATATAAATCAACATATAAATACAGAGGTGGTGCAGAATAGGCGACCTGTTGTTCGGATCCAACGCTGCGCACGTATCCAATAAGTACCTCGCCAACGGCAGATTCTCAAGTTTCATGTAGATAGATATGGCGCTAATTCCAATATCAACGGCACAGTTAAACAGCTTGTCCCCGATATCGCCATAATCAGATCGTATCCGCGATATAAATCTAACTCGTGACATTAACAATATTGTAAACATTGAAAAACAGGACATGAATACAATAGGCGGTTCCTGATAAGATCATCGAGGAATATTGATTCGGATGGCTGAACCAGCTGCGGCTCTCTAGAACACCAGATAAAACCGCTCTCCGCTCCAGAAACAGTGAAGAACTCATGAACTTCTGTCAGGATGTGCAATCTTCGCAACAGACTCGAATGTGCTGAATATGCAAATGGGGGTAATGATCTCCATTCGGATAAACACCTGTTCAGTGCTTTGTCCAATGCGATCTTGGCACGTGGCAGATCATTGATCTAAAGGGAGAATATGTCGGTTAGCGACGACACGATCATGAACTGGGGGAGAGGTAGTTGACCAACCGTGAGAAGTGAAAGTGCCAGGTCAAATGCGATATCCGGATTGGTTTCGAGATGTTCCATTGAACCCGAGGTGAACTCCCGCAGCTCATCGACAACAGCAGGAAGTTTCCTGGCCGATGTTTGGAAGGCGTTAATGTATTTGATTCGGAGTAGCGAGTGCTCCTTAAAGAAGGAATTTTCGCTGGACCATAATCCTCGCCATATTGGTGCACTAGTAATTGCAGCGAATGATCAGATTTCGGAAAATACAGAGGCGGCGGAAACCTAACCTGATGGGTTCATCAATTGCCGACACGATCGTGTCATGAAGAGGGTGCCATTGCCCTAACAGATACAGCATGTCGACCCGCCCTTCTTCCCACATATTCACCTCGAAATCGTCAACCGCATCGCCGGGATCGTCATTAAGAAGGGCATCGTAGAGGTGAAGCGCCTTGTGGTAATGGCCAGAGAGCATGAGGTGAAGGGCGGTGTTGGTCTCAGGTCGATGAACCAATCGTGAACAGATACTGGACATCATATCGTGATCCTGTATTGTCTCATATAGATCATAAAGACATCGCATTGATTCAACGCTGGCACCGAGCTTCAGGAAATCAAACCGGTGCGAAACACTGATGGATTTCGAGCGCTTCTTCGAACCGATATCGGAAAGAAACGGGGCACTGGCGACAGAATATGAGTTAGTGATGATAATGAGGGATGGACAGATAAAACGGACAGAGGTTTAACGGGGGCGATCTGGTGCTCAAGAAGCAGAATTGCACTCTCAATGGTCCGGTTCTGACGAGCCACTGTCAGGATCGATGAAGATGGGACCGAAACCGGAGGGATGCATTCACGAGACGCTAACAGGATCGAATGGACAATTTCGGGCGATGACTTGAAGGAAAGGGTGATGATCCGCGATAAACACAGACGGATGGTGTCGGAATGGGCAACGGAACAGGACGATAATATCGCCCGGAATAACATCAGAAACAGGGGACGCGACAGGGAATGATTGCAATGGAGAGCCCTCAACGGTATCAGAATATCGCTACGCTTGCTGTAACCAGACCAGCATTAAATCGACCGCAGAACACAATCATGAACAGCAACTGACATTTGAATATCGGGTAATTCCCCATCACGATATGACCGATACACCTTCACCGATTTCTCCCGCGCCTCTTTCACTAACTTCCTAGCCGACGCCGCCTCCCTTTTCTCTTTATCCTTCTTGTCAATCGCTAATGTTGCCGATCTATATGTTGACACAGCCCCGAACCGTTGTCGCCTCACTCCTCCAGGTCTCTGACCGCCTTCGAATGGTTCAGATAAGGTCTTGTCGTTAAACGCAATTGTAGCGAGCGATGACGAATCAGGACGTTGCGTTGGATCGAGCGCCGCGATACTCTGGAAAATTGTTAAATCGCGATTCGGCGTCGTTTCTGACTTACTTGTGTCAATGTGAATTGGGGATCGGGAGTGGCCAACAGAGGCGGTAAAGAAGCGATCTGCGATGGGTCTTGGGAAAGGGAAAACCGGGGAGTGAGGGAGGAATCTAGACCAGGGCGCCATGTTCCGTCGACTGGAACCGGGCGGAACACAATGGAATCCTGGAGCGGAACGGGGGATAGAACCTCGTTGAACTGTGGGCTGTGCTCACACGCTTTTAACAGCAGAAACACGGTCAATGATAGCCAGAACGCGTCGCCAATGCAAAGGTCCAACAGCCAGATCAATAACGATGAAGGATTCGTGTAACCCACAGCGGAATCGGTCCAGAATTTCTGAGCAAATTCGCGGATTTCCTGGGAATCGTCACCGAATGCCGACACCATGGCGCTATATAATTGCAGTGAGAACTCTTTACCCAATGAACTCACATTCAAAAGCGCATCGGAGACGGTTTTGAAGAATGTAAGTCGGCAAACGACATCCTGATGAGTTGAATATCTGAAAGGAACGACGATAAATCGATGGGGATTAACGTGAAATGGGATGAGGGCGGTGAACCTTGAGATTAAGGGCCAGAGTTTAGTGTGAACGAGATCAGGGCGAATACGGGGAACAGAATATAGGACCAACATTAACAGGGAACGATCGACCTCATTGTTGATCTGAGTTTGCGCCTGATTGATTACCGGTAATAATATATCGAATGGGTCCTGAAATAACGGTGATCAGATTCGACAGCACAAAGACAAGAACAAGAACAGGTAACAAGACGGTGGTTGAAACAAACCGACCTCGATAACAGATATAACAGGAATAAGGGATTTAAGAGCGTCAACTTGGAGCTGTCCACGACTATGGATCGCTAATGGGAGAATCTGAGAGCAGGTGGTGTCGTCGAGGAAATCTGGACAGATGGCGCCAATTCGCATGATCATTGATATATAACGATAGCTCTGGCCTTGGTTCGCCAGACTGCTCAGCAACGATCGAACGTTCTGCAGACGCTCGATACGCTGAGGGCATAAACATTGGTGAACGCTCTCGTATTGGAATATTCGCCCGAACAGGGTCGCAGCGCGATTGAAGATGATCCGCGATTCGTGGCCCAAACAGCGAATCAGGTACTCGTTGAGGGAATCGAACGAGACCTGTGGCGATGGCGATCCCCGATCGTATTCCGGTAGACCGATCAGCAATGGCAGCTCGATCAATGATAAACCCATATAGGCCGATCGTGCATAGGCAACATCGGTAGCGCCACCCCTATAGAGAACCGTTGAAATACTAAAACAACGCAGCAAACTGGGCGATGGCGATACTTTGATTGGAGTAATGAGTATCCGATAAATGGATTGAGGTGTAATGGGAAATCGGCGGAAGACCATTTCTTGACCAATCCGGATATGAGCTGGTAATTGTGGCGAAGTTTCGCCTCGGGTTGGACGGGCTTTGAGGTGTCGGATAATGGCTGGCCGATATCGCCGGCCACAGAGAGGCAATGATTGATGAAGGCGTTCGCCTGAGACGCGTTCGCCTGACCGGGGATGAACCCGGACCATTCATTGAGGAACATTGTGGCGACATCGCGACTAGAACATGTGTTAAGTGATTGATTGTGAATTGACAAGATGATCTGAGGACATACAGGAAGTAATGGAATCCGACACCGCCAATTACAGGACCAGATGTCGATATCCGAACAATATCGCTAAACCAGAAATCGGCGAATGGCTCGAATATCGACACGACGTTGAGAATGAGTTTGATGAAAAAGAGCGGTAGTTGGACGATGTTAGAGCGCATTAGACGATGAAGATGGTCCATCCATTGCGGGGGATGATCAGGGGGATTACCAGGGAACCGATCCGATAGGTATTGCACCAGACGGATCATATCCGGCATCACCTCCAGAGCGTTAATCGGGTCCAACTCCAGGGCGATAACGGTCGGCACGCCCGGATCGGGAGCGGGATGATCCGATGACGATGGCGCCACAATCAGGGACTCTTCACGTAATGAGAATATATCCTGACTCAGGGAGGTGTTGGATAGGGCGTGAAGACGGCGATCGGGAGCGCGTTTCGGAACGACGCCGGAGACCGATCGGGAGATGGAAAAGGCGGTGTCGATCGTGAACGATGGCGACCACGTCGTGTCGATAATCCTGGACCAGAGCGGTTCGGTTGGGGATTCCGAGAGGCAAACGGCGATGATCAATGGCTGAGGGGGCGGCGGTGATGATGATCCATGGCTCATTAGCATTGAACACAGACAGGAATAGGCAGATGAACGGACAGATCGGTCGATAGATGGGCTGATACTGCCGTTTATCGCCATCTTCTTGACGTGATCGGAACAGGTCTTACAGATCGATTTGAGATCGGAGCCCATAGAGGTGAAGAGCGATCCCCGTTGATCCTGTAGTCGATTGACCATGGCCGTGACGATGTGGTACGCGGATCGCAACGCTAACACCGATGCGATCGACGTCCCGGGTCCGGACATGATCAACGACCAGAGCGACGGGCAATGTTTGGCCATGAACAGGTGGAGAGCGGTAATGGGAATATGGGTGACGAGCGGGATCAGGATACGATCGGCAATCCATTCCCTGGCGTTATCAACAGACGAGTAATCGGTATCCGCCGCCATGAACATATCCCCCGCCCAGTTCATCCAGTGAACCCCTTCACTTTTCGATAACGATAACGAGCTGATGCTGGTGACGATATAGGATATTGTCGAGTCGATATCGGACCGGAGCCGATGACCCCGTTCCCGAACCACACCCAGGATCGCGTTCAACAGCTGGACACGACGGGAATAGCGAAGGGCCGTTAAGAGCCTGGTCAGATACGATCGCGACGCTAGATCAGCGGGACTTCCAACAGGAACGTCGACCGATCGTTGAGGCCATGGCGCAGAACGGGTCAATTTACCAACGGATTCGCAGAGCGCCAGGTCGAGGGGATCGGCGGCCACGTGACCAACGGTGAGGAGATAGCGTAGGACGTCGATGGCCTGGGCCAGAGCGGTGTTAGCGCCGGACGCCATACAGGTCGTGATGAATGTGGCGATATGGGGGAGCCATGGCGCTGAACGATCGCTGATAAAGGCGGGAGACCAGACACAAATTCGGTGGATAAACTGGATCTGGCACCGAATGGGCTCGAGATCGTCCCCGGAACTGGAACTCGACACACGTTCCGACGATAGTTTATCGGTGAACGATTGCAGAAGGGATTTCACCACAGCGCGGTCGTTGGGTTCGAACGGTTTCGTCGTGGATAGGACCTGGTCAAGTGCAGTGAACAGAACATTCCTTAGCGCTTGATTAGCGTCGTGATCGAATAACGATTGGATGAGAAGAGCGGCGAACGATGAACTAGTTTTGATGGCGAGATATTGAGCGATAGGTTCAGAGAATATCGTTTGGAAACGATCACCGTTTGGGACCAGATCAGGTCCAATCGAACGATTGTTCAGTATTGATAGTATGTCGTGTTCGGGGACACCAAGCTGGATCGATAACGACAGGATGGAGCGAGCGGGGTGATATTGATCAGGCTGAAGATGAGCTTGGGTGAGGAGATCAAGGAGACGACGGGCGATGGACTGGGGCGATGGACACGCCAGAGAGCGATTGGCGATGAGGAACGAGGCGGTGGCGATCGCATTGGGATTGCGGAACAGATCCGATAACGAACACGAGCTCATATCGATATTGGTCAAGTCGGTGAACAGTTGCCATGGAACAGGGCGACAGGTCGATAGGATTCGCTGAATATCGGTGGCGAGGACGACGGGCGGTGCAGGATTAGACCGATGGAACAGGAGCAATAACGGGACGAGATCGGGATAGGAGTCGATAGCGAATATGGAATCGGGATTAGGAGAATGGGTCAGGAAACTCAATAACGATATGATGTTGGTGATGAAGTCGGATTCAATAGGGGTGGCGCCATCCAGTCGGGTGTTAACCAGCCTGGCGACATGGCCCATGACACAATCGCGGAACACGGGGCTGATGATGTCGCCGGGACCGATGGCGGCGCTGTTCGACAGGACCCAGCGTTGGACGTGTAGCGCCCGGGCGACATGGGCGATATTATCGGCGAAGTTGCGGTCGATACTGGCCCGGCCAGGACCTGATCCGAACCACGATCGAAGAGCGGACGATAGATCCGGTTGAGGGTATATCGCGATCAACACCTTCATACACAACATACGATAATGCCGTTCATCTCGTGTTATCTGGCTCAGAATCCATTGGCGAAACGAATCCAGATTTTCGACGTCGTCGTCGCCAGTTCGTTTGGAATCAGGTCGTGAAAGTAGAGCCGCGTTTCCGTGTTTGGGGTCGGATATGATCCGAAGGTAATGGGTGAGGGCTTTGTCAACAATATGGAAGGAGATGTTCTGGGTGTCGATGTGCTCTCGTTCGATCAAACACGAACTGAATAAGATGTCTTTCAGGACGCGAAGAGTGAATCGCGACACAATCTGGTCATTCTCGCGGAAATCCCGATAGATATTCGACAGGGCTATACAGGACCCTAGGAGATGCAGTTTTAGGCGGACGGAGCAACGATCAAAGGATCATATCACAATACCGATCCGTTTTCCTCGTTCTTGACGATGACACAGCTCGCAAAGGCGAATAATCAGGTGCTCAATGTTGGGGGGAACTGGCGATGATATCGAGGCGATGTGTTTCAGCGACCAATGGAAGAACTCCCTAACGCAATGAGCACCAAGGGATCGGAGCGCCCCATCGGATTCATTGCAGATCGCGTCGATAACCGCATTGAGGAGCGCGTTCGACTCGTTGTCCCTGACCTGAATATTCTGGGTGTACCAATGGCAGAGCTGGAATATGAGGGAGCGATATGTCGATTGGATAACGGGATCAACATCAACCGCTAACGATAGGACAACGGGGAATAGCCGTTGGTATATCTGGAATAAGGGGGAGGATTTACCCGCCTCGGTCGTGGCACTTAGTAGACGGGGATCACGAGCGTTATCGCAAACACATTTGATGACGATCGAGTGCAAGAGCTCGGACGCAGAGACCTTGTCTTGGCGGTTGGTGGCGAACAAGGCGGTCTGGCAGATGGGCGGCAATAACGGGTCGAGATAGAGGTCGATAGCGCCAGGGGTGAGATAAGGGATCGCCAGGGCGATGCGGTTGACCGGGTCCCAGGCCATCCCTTCATGGCGCCCTTTGTGCCAACCGCTGATGATGGCGCCGGGCGCCAGCCCCAGTTTCCCGATCAGCAATAGGACATCGATCGGGACCCGATCATCACTAAGGGGGAACACATTTCGGTTAGAGATGGCCAGATATGAACGGGCGGTGGTGGTGTTCACTTGGAATAGGTATCGGATTGGATATAATCCATTAGATTCGGTAATAAACTGATCATATTTCTACGGGTCGACTCGAAATCCCGCCACGACAATCGATTACGACACGTCTCGATAGCGAGAACAGCGAACTTTCGTTGGATTAGACCGAAATGGAACGTTCGTTTCAATGCAGGAAGAAGGAGATCAAATGGGACTGTGATTGGGATGATTTAGGGAAGTTGTTAAAGGGTGATCAGGACGACTATCATCCTACCGATATCGCTTGGGATTATCATCAAGAACTCCAAATACGCGAACAGCAACTCCTTCTCAATAGAGCTGATAAGGGCAAGGGAGAATTTGGCACAATCACGAATGAGAGATTTGAATTCGGGAACAGAGTCGATGGTGCTGTTGAAGAAGTCTGAAATATGACAATCGTTTGAGATGCGGGGAGGAGAATTAGGGGAATAAGCGCGTTAACCTTGTTTGATACATATTGAGATAGAACAGGATAATAACTTGATTAGACCCGATACCGAGGGGAATGAGCGCAATAGACCAGCGATCTGACGACAGAACTGCAATGATAATGGACAGAACCAATCGGGGCGAACCTTTGGCAGTAGATCAAGACAGAAATCAACCTGATCCGGTAAATCACATCAAACCCCACATCATTAACGGGAATAGGCAATGCGCTAACCAAATTGAGGAATAATGAATAATCAGGGATATTCGCTGGCTGAGCCGTTTCCTCAACCGCATCGTCTTCAGTAATAGATATGTTCAACGATGATATCACCTGATCACACCCACACAAGATCAACAAACCGACTGCTGAACGTTCGAGTACTTTGGATAATACCTTCTCAATGGATTGGATCAAAAGGAGATACAGTTGTTGACGAGCCAGAGCCAGGACCGACCATAGTTTTGGCATGATACCAATGCGCCATTCATCAGAATCGCTGCAGATGATGTTCACCCAGAACTCAACGAAATCCTGATAATCCTGGCGTCCATCGATATTCCTAGCGCCACCAACCGAGACGGCAGTGCCATGGAACACCACCTAACACACATCTGTCGGGGAACCGGTGTTGGGCGGGCGGAAGGGATTACCTCCGATAGAACACGATGGAATACTGATCCAGCACCGTGTAATACAACGATGAGACGGGTTATCGCTGAATACGTCTGGTGACGGGTACGAGAATGCATATTGGGAAACACGTCGAGCACGCGGGCTGGAACACAGATAGAGAATGAGGGATGGTTGGAGCGGGGAATGGGGGAGAGAGAGAGAGATATTACCGAGAAGAACTTGGAGAGAGGCGATAACGGAATCGTCAATAGACGATATGTGCTGGATCATCATCGATATCGATGAGATATACGACGCGAACCGTCGATTACGATATTCCGGTTCTTCTCGCGATATATTACTGATCTGTTCCCACCAGGATATCAGATCCCGAACACACAACTTCAGGTCGCTCGACTGGCCGAACACGCTGATGGCGCTGGCGAACAGACCTGATATAGATATCGATTAGAGTGGGACGAGGCGAGGGCGGCGATGATCAATGGGGTTACTGACCAAGGCCACATATAGCGGCAGTCGCCTTATAATGATCAGGATTATTGGCCGGCGACATGGCCGTCAACCGCCGTAGAACAAACTAAATCATGAGCTGAGGCGTATGTGGTTTCGAATAAATCAGATCAATATTACGGCGTAGACGGGTTTTAGGTGAACACGATCTGCTTCTTTAGCGGTGACAATCGCTTCGGATATCTGAAAGCGTGAGCGATTGACGGAAAGGGGCGAGGGATCGTGTACCTGATATACAATGGTGTTAAGAGCATCAGCCGCCGCTCGGGAAAGATCACGGTTCCGATGGGACACGCAGCGATCAAGGGCATCGATTATGTTCTGATAATGGGACAGAAACAGGGAGCGGAACAGGTGACCGCGTTCAGATATCAGTGATAACGCGGCGATTGGCATTCCGAACCGCGCGCTGTCGAACGATAGAATGGCGCAAATCACCTTTGAAAATGAATTAGCGATGGAGATAGAGACCCGATATCGATATTAACCTTGAACACGGCCGATATTGATTTACCGTTATGTGAAGTGTCGTGTTCAGAGAAGGTGTTGGGAAATGATCCTAAATATCCAGATAGACCGATCAACGCTCCTTCCACGACTAGATTCGACGGCGACACTAAATGCTTGGCGAGCGTGTTTCCGATAAACGCCACCTGTTCTTGGGAGAATCGACCCGGGAACTTCAGGCACAGCGCCCCGAGGGTTTCCAACATCATTTTCCGAACTGAATTTTCGATTGGGGTTTTAGAAAGTTATCGACGACGAGGGTGATATGTGGTTGACCTCCATCACTCTTGATTTTGGTCCATGATCGAGTCTCGTCGATCAGTGTTGTGATGATCAAACCGATATCGGTACTGGACCCATCGTCCAACAGGTTCTCGTCGGATATCAGGTTCATCACGACCTGCAGCGCCGCCGATCGAACCTTGTGCACCCGTTCCCCCCGGAACAGGTGAACGCAGACGGCCTAAGGGGTTTCGGGGGCGATTAGAAACGGGGGTGCCTGGCAACATGGCGCTACAACAGAATTCCTGACAATGACGTCGTTGGCGTATGGTCGGATGGCGACCCCATATAGGTCATGAATAACGGTGATCAGGTCCAGGAGCGATCCCCTGATCAGGTCGAATGGGGCCGGATAGGACTTGATCATATCGATAATGGCCAATAATGACGATGGGGACGATAGCAATACCGCGATCCCGAGATCTGGCGATATATTGAGTGGGGAGGGCGGCGGCGGCGGCGGCGATGGGGGTTGGCCTGACCGGTATCGGATCGGGTGAGATGGGGGAGCTGATCGCGAACAGCATGATAAGCGGGATCGGCCCGCGATATGTCGTGATCAGCACAGGAGTCGGCCAGATCGGTGATAGCCGATTGGATGGCGATAGCGGCCATGAATAAAGGACCCCAACCCGTGATTGGCCTAATGTACTCTAATGAAGCCCGAGACCGCCACCTTAATCGTCATTCATTTTTCAACAGGAATTTTATTGGGTTTTTATTCGAATAATCTGTTTTAACGATTGTCGCCGAATCTGTTGGCGATTTTTCAGGAAACTGTCAATGGGAGTAAACGGGGATGATATTGGGGAATATGGGGAATGAGAGCGATAGAGGGAGTCGGTCGATGAGTTAGAAATGATCAATGGCGAACTGAATAATGATCTGGGCAGACGACAGTACCGACAGAGGTCGTCAATACCGACAAGGATAATGAGGTGTAATTGGGGGGAACAGTGATGTCGATTGATCACAATCAGTGGTGATATAGATATGGTCTTAAACAGGTCGTGAACGGGTAGGAGAGGAATAACTCGGATTACGATTGACAATAAGTGATGATGACGGTGATCATGTCCATCTCCTCTTAAACA
>OUQQ01000374.1:29251-45686 GCA_900404475.1 Spongospora subterranea | reverse complement strand
GTCAGGATTCGCCAGATATCTGGATTCGAACCCGAGCAGTTCCTCGGGCAGAGAATCGCCAAAAGTAATCGCTCAGGAATGAGGGTTCTGTTGAGGGATTACAGTTTACATATAGCCAAGATCGCCCCATTCAATCTCGATATTGTCCTTGTTCTAGTCGCCAACATCACTGCTCAAGGGGCTGCCAGAAGACCTCTCGTGTTCACCCTGATCGTCGAATTCCACTCCCGTAATTCTGTTCATCGCTATCGTGTCGACTCTGGTTGTCTAATAATTCAAAACCCCCAGAATCGTTGGAGATCATTCAAGGAGGTGACACCGATATTCTCAATACGGTACTCCAGACGTCGTTCACACCATCGCCATCCGCATTGTCAATAGGAAACCAATACTGTAAATTGATTCAATCGAGATTCGACGTTCCGTCAACGCCATCCCAACGGTAAACCCCATTTACCCAACTCCAACCTATCCCTAACCCCTCTTTTTATCTATCTAGAAATGACGGTTCGTGTATATCAAATGCGTTGATATTCTTTGGCCATGTCAGACACCATCTGGTCAATCCTCGATATCCAATTGCATTAATACGTTATACTCCATAAATCAATCATCGTTCCCTTTCCCTGTCAGAACCGCGCCCCGTTTTAGACCGGGTCACACCATTTCGCTGATATCTGTGTCAAACCCTGGATTAATGCCAATAGCCAATGATGGGGCGCACATTGGGAAGATTGTCGAGGCGGGGTCCGTGGCGGACTCCGCAGCCCTGTTCAATTCATATTTTCCCTGCCATCTACGCAGCTTTCATTCGGCTCTTTCGACCAAACTCAAAATGGGATTTGAAGGTCGTGGTCGTGGCGGCAGCCGAGGTGGCCCTGCAGGACGCGGTGGATTTCGCGGTGGCCGTGGAGGCGGTCGCGGCGGCGGCCGCGGTGGCGGGTTCAGTGATCGCGGCGGACGTGGAGGCGGTCGTGGCGGAGGACGAGGAATGACCCGAGGAGGTGGCCGAGGACGTGGAGCCCCACGTGGTGGCCGTGGCGGAATGAGAGGCGGGGCCAAAGTTGTGGTCACACCCCATCGTCACGAAGGTGTTTTCATCGCCAGATCCAAAGAGGACGCGCTGGTGACCAAGAACTTGGTCCCAGGAGAGGTAAATACTCATTCGCCCTGGTTCTTGGCGTAATATCGACTCTTTTGGCAGGCTGTATATGGGGAGAAGCGCATCAGTGTTGAGGGAGTTGATGGCGCCAAGGTTGAATATCGTGTCTGGAACCCGTTCCGATCGAAATTGGCCGCCGCCGTTCTCGGTGGTGTTGATAACATCTACATCCGCCCTGGAACCAAGCTCCTGTATTTGGGAGCCGCATCAGGAACCTCAGTCTCGCATTGCTCAGATATCGTTGGACCCGAGGGTCTTGTATACGCCGTCGAATTCTCACATCGATCTGGCCGTGATTTGATCAACGTCGCCAAGAAGCGCACGAACATCATCCCCATTATTGAAGATGCTCGTCATCCCCATAAGTACCGGATGTTGATTGGCATGGTCGGTCGAAGCTGATTCTTTCGTCCATTTTGTGGCAATCACTGAATTTCATGTGTTTTCTTCAGGTTGACACCATCTTTGCCGATGTTGCCCAGCCCGATCAGGCGCGAATTGTCGGACTGAACGCACAGAACTTCTTGAAGAACGGAGGAAACTTCGTGATCTCAATCAAGGCGAACTGCATTGACTCCACCTCAGAACCGGCCGCCGTCTTCGCTTCGGAAGTTGCCAAATTGCAAGAGATGAAGTTCAAGCCTGAGGAACAACTAACGCTAGAGCCATATGAACGTGATCACGCTGTTGTTGTCGGCAGCTATCGCCCAAACACTGTCAAAAAATGATTTATCCAGAATAACAATTGATTTGTCTTAAGCCTATATTTGTCGGATCGCCAAAAAGAATAACTGCATCATACAATGTATTGTTGTTTGTGCCCGAAACCGTAGATAATTATCGACATTCCTCCTCGTATGCGAGGCCATCTGGTATCAGAGGAGATAGCCTTCTCGACAGATCTTCGAGTTGGACGAGAACACGCCCATTGCGATTCGCTTGAGATCCTGGCAGGTTCAAGTCGTGATTCCTACCACTGTATAATCCTCGAACCCAAAATCTCTCGGAACCCTTTTCTTGGTATAGTTCCAGTGTGATGTGTGAACCAAATCCCGGGAATTCCTGAAGTTTGCCTACGGCACCGGAAACCTAATTTACAAAAAGGTTCAGAGAAATAACGCGCACGTTTCCATTGATCCCAATTACTGGATCAGATTCTAGTGCAATCAGCAGAGGGCCAACGGTGTTATCATGTCCAGAATACAATCGCAGTTTGATCTCGGAACGGGTTGATGTCTCCAGATCATGAATTACGTCGCCAAGAAACCGGCCAATGCCAAGTCGAACGATGGCAATTGACCCGTACTGTATTGAGCAAGATCAATTTTCTGGGTCAAACTACAAAAAACAGATACCTTAGCCTGCATTTCTTGAATTGCTTCCTTCTCAATTCTCTCCGCTAATTCATTTGATAGTGGATGTGGCAATGGGACAGAATTGGCGAGATAGCAACGGGAGGTGTTATGTAAGCCTTCAAACCTAGCTATGGCACCGGCGTGCGATACTTTGAACGCTTCCCTGATTTCTTGAGTAAGAGTATCCCGATCTTGTTGACGCTCCTTCACCAGATGATTTATCGCCGCCTAACATATCAACTGAATATTCTCACGTAGTTCAAACTAAATACAATGACCGATTTAAGTAGCTTTAGCGAGCGACATGATGAACGCGGATACATGTTCTCGTCCGATTCCTTCAATGTATTGATAGTGATAGCTGGAATCAATGTTTTAGCGGCGAAAAGGACTTCCAATAGCGAAACAGCTGATTCCATTGTACGCTCAACGTCAGTTGATCGAACAGTGACCTTTTTGGGATTAAACCTGACCATTGCTGATGAATGATAAGAAACACCTCATCAAAATAGGGATTTATACTCGGAATCCAAAAAACCGGTTTCTTCAACGTATCTTTGATGAAGAACCGAGCCCACTTTGCGTAAATCCCTTCTTCCTTGAACAGTTAACTGGCCTGGCCGGCACCACCCTGGAACCCCCCGGCTAATCTACGTCAATTTCGCGACATTCAGATACCGTCGAACGTTTCCGGAAACCGAACCTGACATTGTCAGAGTGCTTCAAAGACGGAGAATAGTTCTTATGATAAAGTCGCTTTGCTTCTGCGAAAAACAGAGGAGATACTGGTCCTCGACAGGAAAAATTCACTCCAGATGGGGTAGGAAACGTTCCCTCTTAAGAAACAAGTCACAAAAACGGCTAAATCGGGAACGAGAATGAAGAACAGGTTTCAATACCGAATCCATAGAGTGAGCTGATCGGGGTTCGAGCGCCTAATTATCCCATATAGAATCAGATATTCAAGAAAAGAAAACAAATGCCCGGGGCGGGTCACGGATTCGAACCATGGCGGAACACGACTTGTACGTGCTTCAGCACGAGTTGGTCGTTATCAGGGGGGATGATCGACTCGACGATATGGGATGGCGCCATGGCGGCCGGTACGGCTGCCGATGCCACCACAGCGTGTCGCCACATTATAATTGTCAGGATAATCCCCGACCGGGTTAGTTCAACGGTGTGCTGGGTAGGATGGTCAGTGGATGGCGCTACCGAGGGCCGGGCATTACGGTACTCTCTCATCACATCACTGGTGTAGCGAAACCCCATCAACAGTCTCATGTCGTGGGTGTACTGTAATATACCCGACGCCACCATCATCATGCAGTGGTAGGGCAAACACCATAACCTGTATAATACGACTCGGATCAACCACATCAACTGAATCAGACGACAACATCACGGGCACTTGGTGATTATCAACATCGTATTATACGAATTTATTCAAGTATAATATTGACAATTGAGATATGTGATTAATAAACGTCTCTATTGTAATCTGCGGCGTCGTCTTCGGTATATTTCCTAGAAGTTTTAGTTCGCGGGCCGTAATCGATCCGCGCTGATATGGTCCGACCCTGAGGCAAACGGAGAACGAGATCAATTTGAGTCTGTTGTGTGTTCCAGGGGATTATTTACATCAAGCTGCGATTGATCAAGCTGTTGGATAGCGGCTTGAGCATCGTCTGCTGTCTCAAAGCAAAGAATCGCATATCCTCGAGACCTTTCATTACGGCGGTCCATGGAGACCGTTGCCGATTTGAATCCAGGTACATCTGCAAAAATCTCTGACAAGCTGATAACCGACGTTGAAATGGCGAGACAATCGAAGAATAGTTAGCTTGATTACCTTTCGGACGTGGCAGCGAACGGCAAATTGCCAAGATATACATTTGTTGGGACCACGTTAGTTGAAGTATTGAGTTTTGGAGCCGGCTTCCGATCAACTTTTAAGTAGAGTTTACGGCCTTCAAAATCGGTCTGATCGTGTTTTGTGATGGCAGAATTCGCCTGAAACGGTAGCTGCTCAGACCAGAAAACCGCAAGGAAAATGAGCTAATATACTTCTTCAACACTGGAAAACTTCACAATTCCAAACCCCCTGGACCTTCCAGTTCTAGTTTTGATCACTTCGCAGGATTCTACCGACATATCTGCAAACAGCGTTGACTAACAGAACGCTGCTCAGACCACATTTCAGACGGGAATTCCGGGCGACTGACCAAAGATTCATCGGTAGTCGAGAAGGCTATGTTGCCCACATAGACATTGGTTTGATCAGTGGGAGTACAATCGCCCTCCTCAGCCATAGTTAATCAGAGATCGCGTCGCGTGTTCAATGTGTTTGGGCACTTGGCGCTCTGTATGCAGTGAGCCACTGACCGATGGCTGTGTTACTTTAGCGCGGCCGCTTACGAGTCTATCTCCGACTGTCAATGTGTCCATATCTCCGACTGTTTACTGTACTTATGGTGAACAGGCACACGTCACGGTCACACTGTGGCCATAGGGCCGCGCCCTGGTCTCCGTTTTTCCAATTGCGATCGCGCAAACAAACATCAACGAACGCCCGTCCGAACTTTTGGTCAAAAACAATTGTCCTGTCGCATTTTGAAATTATCTCTATCTCTATTGTGATATGAGTTCTGGTTGTTTGGGAATTAAAATCAAATAGTCTGGACTACAGATGCGATTGACGCATACGACCTCTGCGAATTGATGCATCAGTTGGGTGCCAATGTCGCTGATCACAGTTTAGTTGACGTTGGCCAAGATCAGAAGTGATCGTGCGTATACCTTTGTGAAACATCGTGTGTCGTATCTGGCACTGTAATGACAATGACCGATATATCGACATGAGCTGTCGACGGAATGTTCTTGACCAACGTGTTATAGAGAATCACTTTGAACCGGCGATCGCCACATATCTGCCACCATATACATCAAATAAAAACCTCTCCCATCATCAACACCACAATCCCGACCCATTCCTCGAAACGATCGATATCGTCCCGAATAGATGTCGCTTCGTCTGGCGTGGTTATTGGGATATTAACTCTAGCTGACCAATGAACATTCACCACCGCCTCTGAACAAATCGTCTGAAACTTGAGATCATCGCCCGACTCTGTCTGTTTCAATCGTGTGGGCTCTGTTGACGGTCCTTTAGCGATCACCGTATCAGCCGGTAATGGTCTCGCGTCATCATGTGTCGAGATCGTATCGCATTCTGATCAACCCCCAATCAGTATTTGCCGATATCGCCGCTAACACGACACCTTACGAGGATATAGTGCCGATAACCACAACCTCTGATCGTCTTCACTCTGCAACAACATCTCCAGCTCGTCCACCATGACCTCATCCACAGGTTTTCGGCGAAATCCCTGTAAAGGTGATCTGCACAGGGCTCGTTTTAGCGACATCATCACCCTTCGTTGATTCTCTCATCTAACCGAGCCCGTTTCCGCGTTCGCTGCAATCGGATACCGTATCGCCAGCTGGAATCGGACTGGATGAACGTCGATACGACAACGGGCGACGATAAGGGGAATTGGGTCTTGATCTTGTATTTGCTGTTTGTGATGCATATGGCGTCATTGAATAGAAAACAGATGGTCGGGACGCGATTCCCTATCGATCTGTTCCATGTGCCGTTAGAACATTGTCGGGGCCGCTCGACAGGCGAAACCGAACCGATGACGATTCTGGAAAATCGGCCCATGGCGGATCAAACGGCGCCCGTCGAGGAACGGATCGAAGTCGGTTGTTGGCGATATCGCTGTCAGGATCTGACGGAGCTAAACGGGAGGCGATTGGCGATGATCACGGTTGACGTGAACGGGCTCACCTCCGACTCACGTTTGGCGTCGTTCAGAGCCGTCGCTGCTTGTTTAACATGGTCTAGCGCCGATTGGATCGTGTCGACCAAGATGGTGTTAGGGTGTTCGTTCGAATCTGACAACATCGTGTTCAACATCAGCATGAACCTTGGTATTCGCTGTACAGGCATGATCAAATAGGATTGAACTGATTGTAGAGGTAAACCACATTCCAAATTCTAAAACAGTTCCACAGTTTAGTTAGCGTTGGGGCGGCGCTGTCGTTGTCAAATTTCGACCTGGATTTCGTGTTTTTTTTTTGTTCTGACCTTGATCAAAGCCGATTGGACATGATCAAGGTCGTTGATATAAGCGGTATATGAAGCGGCCAAGTCTGCTGATATTATTCGGCTGCAGATTGCAGAGATGCCTAGCTCTGGCGCACTGTCTAATAATCCTGCTATATCGCCATCATTCAGCCCGATCGCCCTGTCCCAAGTAATCCCCATTTCACGTTCGACGAACGTGCTGATTTGTTCGCTGTTCCTACCTGTGAACGTCGACAATTCGGTCGAGATTGGCGAGAAGCGATGGGATCTGCGAGGCGTCGCTCTCAGCGAGTTGTAGCAGGAAATCATTTCGCAGGCAACACAATCCGTCAACGTAGGTCTTTTCCGTCGACAGAATCTCCCGCGCACAATGGATCGTGGCGCTATCGGCGGAATACCCTTTGTCGATCATTCCCAGCTCGTGTTCATTCCCTAGTATTATTATGGTAGTCGGTACCCCAAACTTGATCTTCTCCACCATCGCCTTTCCCGTCCTTTCACGAGAGCCGTTTCCCACTTTTTTTATCCCATGACAATGTGAATAAAGTTCCACTTCGATTCCAGTCGATTCCGGCGCGTGCCGACGCCATGTTGTTGACTGACCCGGATTGTTGTCGATGTTGAGCGGTGATCTAGTTCGAAGTTTGACCTTGGACCAAGGTGTGACCTGTATTGACGTATCAGACGATGGTCTTCGTCTAGCGACCTGTTGCGGACGCACCTGCTTCATCTGGGATTGTCACCGGTTTCAGTTGATTTCTCGAATCAATCGCAAACCCGCCGCCGTTCATCGCAAGAAGATCCGCCTGGTTCGGTTCACGAGGGTGCCGTCGGATATCATCACCGTTTGTAATGGGCACTTGATCGTGCTCTGGAGAATTACAGCGGGCCAGAACCCGTCCGCCGTTCAAATCATGAATGGACACCGCGGGACGATATTTGACTGTTTGTTCAACGAGGCGGGCGATATATTGTACAGCTCAAGTAGCGATGGTCGGGTTCTAGCCTGGAGCTGGGCCACCGGCCAGCAACTGTCCAGCAATATCGTAGAGACGTGCCAGATCCGTTCCATATCGCTGAACACGGTCTTCGATCGGTTGGCGTGCGCCATGCCCAATGGCGCCATCTCCGTATGGGACTTGGCCAATCAGGACCGACTGTGTGCGATCGAGGGCGATCCAGAATGGGTGAAATCCCAAAGCGGAACGGCGACGCGAGCGGCTTGGGTGGACGCTGGAAAATCCCATACCGGCCCGGTATTGTGTTCGGCGTTTTCGCCCAATGGCGCTTTGCTGGCGACCGGTGCCGGCGATTCCACCGCCAAACTCTGGTCGGCGTTGTCCCTGAGAAGCGATCAACAGGCGGTGGATTCGCAGAAATCGGCCCGAAAAGTCGCCAGCCAGACTGTCGAACTACAGGAATCTCGCGATGATTCTATTGAACAGACCGTGAATGGAACGGAATCGCCATTGACGATCGGGTTTAGCGCCACCGTTATTTACACATTCTTACATGAGGCCCCGGTTGAAAAGGTTGCCTTTACCGCCGATTCCTTGTTCGTTATCAGTTGTGCCAGGGATTGCACCGTCAAAGTAAGCGATCTGTTCCCGGCGCTCGATATAGTGAACCTGACCAGTTTCGTTCAGATATGGGAAACGACGAACGGGACCCAATCGTTTCAAGTTAATTTACCAGTTTCGGCTGGGGATCTGCATTTATCGAGGGGATGGTCTGCAGATAATACAATACCCTACCGATTGTTCGTTCAGATCGTTAACCGGGTCATTGTATTGGACCTGGTCGACAGCGATCGGGGGCATCATCAACGGGAATCATCACCGACCGCAGCTGAACACGTCCACAAGCGAGTCAACCAGACTGGGATTAAATCGCAATCATGGCCACCGCCATCGCTATCCTGTCACGATAATAACGTGTGTCTGGACATCGAACAGATGATGGCGAAAGGGCTAAATCGTCACGACCTCAAACGAGCGATCGCTCATCGTTCATTGAACGCCAATGAACTACTGACATTGCTCCAGACGCAGATCGTGAACGAGCACGACGTACGGCCGTCGCAGCTGAAAACGAATCTGTCTCGTAATGGACTGGACCCGGTCGATGTACTACGAGCGATTTCGACGACGACCAATTTTCGGTATGAGGACGTGATTATGGGATTATCGAGAAGCGGTGAATTAGGCGATCGTGCATGTGCTGCTGTTAAACAAGGGGGGTCGCTGGATAATATTCTATTGGAAATGGGGTTCAATATGTCCAACACGACGGTTTTACTACATCTTCAGAAGGGGCATCTTCAGACGTGTTTTAAGCTGAAACCAACCACAGCGGATTCCACAGTTCGGAACATGGCCCTGGCGTACGATGACACGAGCAAGGCAACGTCAGCGTTCATTGCCAATGAGGAGGTCGAACATGACGGAAAAACCGATGAAGATGGCCAAAGGGCGTCTTTGGAGATCAATACACAACAGGAGAGAGTTGAGAGCCAGAATCTACCAGAGAGGAATAGAAAAGGTTTGTCGAGCGAAGGCTGTAGACAAGGGATTGTACGCCAAGGTCCCTTGAAAACTGGTAAAATGCCACCGTTGACGGTGCCAGAAAACCCATTTGACCAATCATCGATTTAGGAGGAAGTCTGATTGAGGAGAACGTTGAAAAAGAAATGTTTCCTGATTTAGTAAGGGGTTATACCCGTTATTGTGGAAATAATGGCTGAACTGGGTGAACAGGGCGGTAAATTCATTAGCGCGAATCAAGATATACCCATATCGGTTGGGCAGAAATTGTTTTTGAGAACTCGTTTGATGCCGCCCAGATCCGCCATCAAACCGATGCTGAAGCAGCATTCACCGGCTATGCCTAAGGCGACATCTGAGAGCTCAAGGTCGACAGGCAATCAGTCGGTGGCAGCGCGGGTCCCCGCAATAGCTCGACCAGCATTCCGGGCAGTTATGAAACCAGATGGCGACATGGATGTAAAGGGACAGATGTCTCCCATGAATTACTCATCAACTCCCAACAGAAAAAGATCCCAATTACAATAATATATGAATATTTCGTCAGCCAAAGGTCCTCAACTGTTGAGTGACGTAATGTGCGCCAGGTCGGGCAGGACGCAAGATCTATCATCTATGGGATGGTGATCGGTTACAGTGACAGTACCACAGTGACTGAGCCTCTTTAGCAGTGCCACAGAGATCTCTATTTATATCACTATCCGTCAGTGGTTAATTAACACGTTGATGACTGACAGGGGACACACGCCAGTCAGCTGAGCAACTGGATGGGCTGTATAATTGACTGAGCAATCTACCGTCTGCACTGGCGCTGAGTCTCTATCTAACGTCTCAACCGGCCACCACCTTTAAATCCATCCTTAGACCCTCGTATCAATATGAGTACCACTCACAACTCAATCGATTGTCGTCTGACCGTGGGGCCATATTGACATCTGCTGATTCACACTCTAGAACGGGTTTGTCAGAGGTTCTAGACTCTGATTCTAGTCCATAGTTGCAGGTGCGGTTCTCCCCTAGATCTCTCTCTGTCTTGTTCTCCCGACCTCCCCCTCTTACTGTCTCGCCCAATTACGCCATAACGCCGTCACAGCATCGTCGAAGTATTCATCGTTAGGCGGCATTAGATACTGGCGAAACAACGTCCGGGCAGGTGAACAAGCTTGGTGAGCTTAATCCCTCTTCTCTAATCCACCAATCCCTGCGTTGATCGTAGCCTTGCATTCTATGCAAGACTAAATCAACAATGTTGCTGAATCTTGTGACTTTTTTTTTCATGAAGGGTCTACAGCGAACTTACCATTTAACTTTGGTTATGGTTGGACTTCTGGAGTGCGACACCATGGATTCGGTCCATAAAAGTGTCACCAAGCTCAAAGGTCGCCCTGTAGTTGGATCTGGAGCTGGATTAAACGGGTCGTACTTGATCAACTCATTAGCTGCTAACGATAACGACAAGCCCGAATGGATTTTCAAGCCCAGAAGTGAGGAAGCTGAAGTTTCAGGTGAAACCTTAAAGTCGGGCGCAATCAAAGGCACTTCTTGCGTCAAGGAAGTTGCTGCTTATTACGTTGATCATGAAGGGTTTTCGGGCGTTCCAGAAACTCGTGCGATCAACGCCAGCGTGCAACTCGAGGCGTCAAAATATATCATGGATTTTGGCAGTCTGCAGAGATTTGTGGCCCATGATGGCTCCTGTGAAGAATATGGCTCATCTCTGTTTGAGGTTGACAATATCCACCGCATTGCCCTTCTCGATCTTCGCATCGCCAATTGCGATCGCCATGAAGGGAATCTGCTGGCCGTTCGCGAAGGCTCAAAGCTGCGAGCGGTCCCCATCGATCATGGATACTGTCTGCCGAATTGGCGATACCTAAGCGATTTGTATTTCTGCTGGAGTTCCTGGCGCCAGGCCAATGTGCCGTTCTCTGAGGCCACCAAGCAATATATTGCAGGACAGAAACCATTTATGGATATTGCCAATCTTCTCGATATAGGTGTTGATCACGACAGTGTCATCACCTACCTTGTCTGTTCAATATTCGTCCAGAGCGCCGTCGCCGGTGGCCTGAGTCTGGCTCAGATCGCCAGGGCCATGCAAAGAACGGCTCAAATTGGGTTGGGAGAGCCATCGCAGTTTGAGCAGTTGATTTCTCAAGCCGCGATCGCTACAGGATTTTCCAATTTCCGATTTAGCGGTCGATCCGACTGGAACCTACCTATTGTTGGCCGATTTCTGAAGCATTTTTTCAAAAGTTGCATGCACTTCCTTTCTCGCCCGTGTCAAAAATAATCAGTGTTATATTTGTTAAATAAATTATACCATGTGTTCTCGAATACCGTTTGCAGTGTTTGTGGCACCGGGTACGGTTGTGAATATATTGAATGTTGAGCCAATTAGCTGCGTGCGATTTTTTGTGGATAATCATCACGAACGATGAATCATACAGATCGGAAGTTCTATTGGCTGAGAAAACTTGAATCGAGGCAGAATCGGCGATTTCTCATAAATCGGCGACAACTATCGGAGGTTGTTTCTCCCGATATCATTTCGGGTTTGTGCAGCGAGCTAATTGCCAAGAGTGTTTCAGGAGATCATGTTCGACCTTTGCGGCTGCGTTAACGCCTTCTTGAGCCAAATCAGCAGAGATCGCATGTTGCGTCTTCTGGACAACCTTTCAAGGCACAACCAAATCTCACCCATGTCATCTGTCGAGCTGAACCAGCCCACTGACGACCTCGCCAACGACTCTGCAATACTACTGGTTGTTCTAATCGCCATACTTTCGTCCATTCTTCTCATGAAACTTCATTACGACAAACTTGGAGCGCAAAACCAGTTCGAAAAACCCGACCGCGACGGGCCTTCTGGTCCACATATCATCCACTGACTTTCCATGGTTTGAACTTTCCAATATTTACTTTATCCACTACTATTTCCAGAATAANGCCCACTGACGACCTCGCCAACGACTCTGCAATACTACTGGTTGTTCTAATCGCCATACTTTCGTCCATTCTTCTCATGAAACTTCATTACGACAAACTTGGAGCGCAAAACCAGTTCGAAAAACCCGACCGCGACGGGCCTTCTGGTCCACATATCATCCACTGACTTTCCATGGTTTGAACTTTCCAATATTTACTTTATCCACTACTATTTCCAGAATAAACTCTTACTTGGTTCATGGTACATGAACTGTCAAAATTTGAATCGATATCTGCAAGCTGGCAACATGTTATTTGGTCATCCTCATTGTGCTTTGTCTACGATATTGCATCACGTGCAGCGCTCCTAACGACACCAATTTGTTCCCATATTCGAATTGTCGAATATATGACATAGTTGTTTCCCATTTTCATTTGAATTCAAGTTATACATCTCAGCGTACTAGTGGTTCCGGTTTACAATTGACAATTGATGTGCCCTAGCGGGATTTCACTTTGAAAAAATCGAAAAAAAACAGTTTTCAGTTTATACTCAATCCTCAGACGCGATCGAGACTATACTTGTCAGCGCCATCTTCTTTGAGAACCTCTTGTCGAGCCCACTCTCTTAAGCTAGACTCAGGTTTGAAATACAACCCAATCGATAGGGTTATCAGGGACGCCGCCATTCCCCATATGTAGATCTGCTCCCAACCTTCCGGTTTAACCACTTCTCCAGCCTGATCATATAAAAATACAGTGCGATCAGAAACTCTGTTGATCAGACACAGAACTCGTTTGATCAACGCCAAGCACAATGCCCTACTTGGCGGTTGAACGGCCTCGCGGTTGACGGTTCATGATTAGGTTTGGTGAATACGTTATCGGACGCCAATGTTCGGCGTCGAGCCGCTAGATGTGGAAGTCGACGACCGAATAGCAGACGCGCCATGGGAATCATTGCCGGCACGTTTTCCCCCAAACCTACACGTGTATTGACAGCGAGTACAGGTGGCGCAAATGGCGATACGGTGGGGGATACTCCTACAGTGAACAGTCAAATTTGTCAGGCATAAGTGGCAGCTGGCAAAAATCATAATTCCCAAATCAAAACACGCTCTTTGATACATTATATTACAATCGTTTATGTATATTCTAAATCGTGATCTGATTATTGTTCAGCAACAGATACACTATCGGGTTGTTTGCCGAAGATTGAAGCGACTTTATCGTATATTTCTAAAGCTTTTGTAGATTCAGTGCAAGATATGGTTTTTTCTGCGCCATCGTCTGAATCGAGATCGGAAAATCAAATCAGTAAAAGAGTGTGATTCAGATTGTGGCCTCCATACTGTAAGTGGCCACGATTTCAGGATTGACGGTATCTACGGTTTTAGACCTCTTCCAATCAACATGCGAATTGTGATACTGCAAAACTGGAAGATAATCTTTCATGAACCGTCTATAAAGCGCATCAGCATGAATTAACTTAAATGGCAAACAAAAACAAACCTTGGTCCGGAACATTTGGGATTATGATTAACCCGGACAGCTATCGAGGCGATCGAGGGACTTAACTCGACCTTCCATACCTGGAGATAATCCTGCATCTGCGCAAACGACATCTTTTTCAAGGGCATTAACCGCCTCGACATGATCGGGCGAGATCGAGGATATTCCTTGACCGTTTCCCAATCAGATAACACTGGCGCCGCACTTTCCTCCTTTATTGTTCCGTATACACTGTACGGTACAAGGACTCTCCATGTGTACTGTAGACCGTGGAATCGACAGAGACCATTGCCTTTTCGAACATGTCATCATTACTACTTCGCCACATTTTCATAGGTTGCTACGTATTGCATTTTACAATGATGTTGAGCCATTTATGAAACCGGCAAAATACAGGACGCACGGTATTATTCCACGGCGTAAATTACGGAAATCGAAACCGAGTGGTAACAACTTTGTCGTCATATGATGTTGACCAGCATCCTCTGGCAATTTATATTCCAACACACGACGGTTATTCTGTTTTATCTGATCCTATTTCCAATTACGTTTTTCGTCACTTAATCAGTAATTCCAGGCAACATTTCATGGAGATCTGCACCAATACTTCAATTGTTTACAATTTAGATTCTGTGCAGGTCTCTTGCCTGCAATGAATAAATAGATAACGAATGAATTTTTCGGAAACTGAATGAAAGTTATTTTCAGGATTGACAAACAAATATATCGTTGGAATATAAACTGTAAAGTGTAGCAGTACGAAAAATGCGACATGTTTCGGGAAAGTGTCGACGGGTTCCCGCCCAGCAAAATTCCTCGCCGATTACGGTAAGGTCTTCGCTGAGAACGAGCTGAGGTCGAAGCGCATCAACCATTTTGTTGGCTATGTCTTCTGCGACTATCATTTCACAAGGAGAATTGTGCACGAAGAAGAAACCTCCAGAGCATCTTGCGTAACCGCTTGCAGTATGCGGGTGAATGTACTTGAGTAAAGAGTTTTCCCACGCCACCGCTTTCAGGTTGGCGATACTGCATGAGGAACCGGGCAGAAATCCGATCCATATCGCGATTCGAAAAGGTCTGAAATTCAAATAAAGCAACACATCCATCACAAACAGTGTGCTCTACAGAGCCTATTATTCTTTGGATGCGCCTCCTTGAAATTAATATCTATTCAGTTTTCACCTCCTGAGTCGGAACGCCCCAATTGATAAATGCACAGTAATACCCTGACGTCATGGCGACATTGGCATTAGGAGAGTGGGCGTCTGTAAGATATCCTTCTATACCTGTCTGCAGGGATGACACGTTTTCAACCAATAGTTGCTTCTGAAAAGGCGTCATTAAGATGATGTGTTCCGTCGTCCGCTTCCATGCTCGTGCTGACAATAAATTTCACACCTCTGTCATCTCATATATGACTGCGTTAGGCTCGAGGACGTACAGGGTATATCCTTGAACGGAAAGTTGTCCAGGAGTCCATGATGAAGGAGCTCGTTTCAGTAGCGGTTTAAAATCCTCATTAGAGTGAGATTGCGGGTCCCGTCATGGATTTCAATTCTTTGAACGGTATCTGCGATAGCAACAAAGTAAGCAGTCGAAGGTGGGTCCGAAGCCTTGCGATATATTTTGCGCCGAGGCCAACAACTTTGAGATCGGGAATTGGACGAAAGCAAATTATGGAAGCGGGTGTTGCTGATTGTAGAGTTTAGAGAACTCTTGAAATACGTTGCTTTCTGGAAGATGTGTTTACGTGCTTTGAAATTCGTTGGCTTTTGAACTTGAGGGAATCTGCGTTTGGTGCTTTTCGAGCTCTTTGGTTTGGGCGGACAGGATGAGCTTGTTTTAATGCGCGCCTAGACCTTTTCTTGAAGAACGGCTGTGTTGCTTCCGTAAGATGAGATGGTCTGAGCGATATCTTTTTTCGTTGATTGTACGATGGATTGATCTTGATCTCGTTACAGTTCTGCTTTCCGATGCCGTTCGTCTTTTTTCAGTTTGTCTTTGAATTGTTTATCAGCATATACTGAATTAAAATATTTTCTGAGAGAGGATCCAAGGAGCGGTTTAGCGTGTTCTGATGAATTGGGGAGCAGCCAAACATTAGTTTGTTCCAAAAGTAAAATTGTCTTCAGGACCTTGTTTACATTGACTGCTTGATTGGTATAGTTCTTCAGAGTGTTCTTGACAGCTTGGTCGAGATAGGATAACAATAATGAAAGTATCCCTGTTCGAGCTGCACCTCTTATCTCGCAGTTCTGCTGTAGAGGTCAACTTTGAAGAGATTGCTGAGTTGGTGTTTGACTGACTAAGGCAGAAAACAGTACTACATATCTTCTGTTATGCGGCCCCTGCATCGATCGGTGAATCCTGTAGGGATGAGTTTAGGGTTTTAAGGAGCTTATTGGCTTTATTATGAATGGCAATGCTGAGTTCAGCGTTCGTAGATCATGAGCCTTTGGCGGCCTCTGCAGTCGAGTTTTGGTTGTCCGCCAAAGGCTCATTTTATGATCTACGAACGCTGAGCTCAGCATTGTCATTCATAATAAAGCCAATAAGCTCCTAAAAACCCTAAACTCATCCCTACAGGATTCACCGACCGATGCAGGGGCCGCATATCAGAAGATATGTCAGGGCTCCTGCCATGGCTAACACATAAACCTAGTACTGTTTTCAACGTACCGGTTTCTTTCGAAATATCATAATCCTAACCCTAAAATTCCGCATAACAGAACTCCTTCCGTCTCACCCTCTTCCCTCTTTCTTCCTTCCTTCTCGCTCT
>OUQQ01000374.1:0-16379 GCA_900404475.1 Spongospora subterranea | reverse complement strand
GAGACAGCACCGAGTGAGCACCGATGTCGAGATGTACTTTCCCCAAAAAACACAGGTGCTAGCTGACCGCGAAACAACCACCATGGATTACCAAGCGAACGTTGCTGCACCAGAACGAACCAGATGAAACTGATTGGAGCTGACAAATAACAGCAATTGACAATGGCAAAGGCAGTCACAGTGCAGAATAACAATTGCCCATTGGCAATCAATTCCTGAAATATGGCGCGTCCTCTAGGTTGTTCCAGTACCAGAGCTTCGGCTTTTGAGGTTCATTCAGTCTAGCGTAAGCAATAAGAAATATCAGATCACAAAATCGGGAAACAAGCCGAATTTTTGCAGAAGAAAATCATGATAATGTCTTTGTTTTTTAATCTTATGTTGATAAATTGACGATTGGATTTCCGATCGCGAGAATACAGTGAATATTGTATAGGGGCAAACGGAATGACCTGTATTTATTAGGGTCAGGAGACGAATAACTTGGGATCCCGGGCAGCCAGGGAACGATCTCCTTGTTGAGGACGGCCCAACCAGTCGACGCTCAAAGCACATTGACGCACGATTGTAATTCGGCACCCAATGCTGACCGCAATTGATCTCTGATATAATGATCTCTGACACAACATTGAGTAAACAGTAAAATGAGGCGGTATAGCCGACACCCAGTGCAAAATGACCCTTGGGCCGCCAAAAAGTTTTTATTACCCTCAAGATCCCCAGTTTTCGATAAGTTCGAATCATGCCTTGCTGAATTCGGATTGGCAAGCAACGACACGGTGGCCGGCAGGGATTGCTGATCGGGAGGTCCACATCTGCAACTGGAGTTCCTGCCACGACGCAAGGTGACCCCAGTGCCATCGCCAAGCATGCGATGTCCAAATTACTGTTTTCAGGAGTGTTGTTCTTTCTGGTATCATTGGGATCTTGTGCCCCAATTCAATTCCAAAAATCGCAAGTTTTCAAAGACTAACGTAAGGCAATCATTAATAAGTTGGTAAAAAGAATTGGTTAACAATTGAAAAACTAATCGGAGAATACAGAGAACAAACAGCTGTGGATTTGGCTCACAAGATTGACGTCGAGGATTTCGATGATTGGATCTCCGTTGATGGAGACTTTTATGGGAAGTTTTAATGGATCAATCCTAACACTAACCGCCCCTTCACCACAACTTTTATCAATTTGACACTTTTCTACGACCAGTAATTCGAATTGATTTTGATTCGGTTTGATCTGATATATAAATAGGATAAATGTCGTTGAGATTCTGATAGAGAGAGGGGCCAATTGAAATTGCTGATTTGATCTCACAGGGACAGTGATATCGTCCGTCAGGAGATGTCGAAACTTCATCAATCTCCAGAACCGTACTAGAAAAACTGCTTCAATGAACGCTGTTTCAAATATGAATCAACAGACTGGCCCCTCTCTCTATCAGAATCTCAACGACATTTATCCTATTAATATATCAGGTCAAACCGAATCAAAATTGATTCGAATTTACTGGTTGCAGAAAAGTGCCAAATTGATAAAAGTTGTGGTGAAGGGGCGGTTAGTGTTAGGATTGATCCATTAATACGTCCCATAAAAGTCTCCATCAACGGAGATCCAATCATCGAAATCCTCGACATCAATCTTGTGGGCCAAATCCACAGCTGTTTGTTCTCTTTATACTCCGATTAGTATTTCAATTGTTAACCAATTCTTTTTACCAACTTATTAATGATTGCCTTACGTAAGTCTTTGAAAACTTGCGATTTTGGAAATTGGGGCACAAGATCCCAATGATACCAGTAAGAACAACACTCCTGAAAACAGTAATTTGGACATCGTCGTTGAGAGAATGGTGCATTTGGTTCAATGAAAGAAACGATTGATCACGTAATCGAAGTCAGAATCCGATTCCATATGTTATGTGCTCATCTGCTAGAATGGCCATTCAAACAGCAAAATATCTGTCCATGGCAACATCTTTCGACCACAGGAATAATTTGACGATATGAATTACAGTAGGTTGCATTCAAACGCGCCCTCACCAACGTTGGCCGCTGAATCGACGAACATTCCGTACTGATGCCAAGATTGGTCTGACGTGTTTTACACATGCATGATCCGTTCCAAAAATTAAAAGGGCGAGATCATCAAGTAGATATGATCTACCGATCGCTAAGACAATGAAAGTACGGTGGGGGCAGTGACTCAATCTATCAGGGTGTATATAAGTTCGTTGGCCACTTGTACGTCTGCTTGGTGAGTGTGAGTTTCTTCAAATCTGCTTCATTTGCCGCTGTTGATATCATGAATTCATGATCTGCCGAATAAAGGTTCGGTTGGTTCTCGGATGAGCGAGATTCTTCACGAGTTGGTCTAAAACGTCCACAGAGCGAATGTCAACCTCAATAACAGACTCGCCAACTCCCTGAGTGATTTCATTACTACTGTAATTTATCCACTAAATTAATCAATGCTCATCAACCAACTCGTGACACACCTAACCCGCTCAATTCCGAGATCCAGGTAACCGATCTTCGTCGCAACCCAGATGTCAAAGTCGCATTGGCCTTGTTATCATTCCCATTAGCATAAAACACGATGGTCAGGTCCACCCATTTCAATATGACCTTTATGAATTATGATGAATTATTTACGACTGTGAACCATTCGATACAAAACATTGAGTTCTCATTCGTAATCAAAAACAATTTGTATGGTCGGTTACTTGGTGGCTGGCGATCATAAGCCCCCGTTGGGCGTCTCAATCTCCAGCCAAAGGCAAAAAGAGGAAACTCAGCAAACAGGCGTACAAGAGGCAAATAAAACTAAATGGTACCTACATCGTCGCTCACCACGCGTTGTGATGAATTTCGCCATCACTGCACGATATACCGGATGTATGACTTTCCATAATCAAAGTGATATAAAATACTACAATACCTATCACAGCTGCATTGGCAGAGCAAATTTCACCTCGATGCAAAGTATTTTGGTCAATTCGCTCCTGACGAAACGGAGTAATCCTATACTTAGTCCCCACGAGTTTAAAGTCACCACGTCTTTCATTGCCTGTCCAGTGATCAACAGGACACGATTGATCGCGTTGGTCCGAGGGCCTGCGGCAGCAAATTATGTCTCCCCACGTGGCCTGAATGAATGTGAAAGTGTGAGCGGAATGCAGTCAACTTGAGCGCTCTGGATAGGGCAATGATAATTACCGGTATGGGTTCGATAGATCAGGCCATGTGCCTGAATCCAGTTGGTCCAATAAGTTCCTTCAAATGGATACTTGAGCTACTGGTAGCGGTCAGGCGAAACTGGGAAACCGAGGCCACCCAATCCATAAGAATTTGTGCACCAATGTGTAAACCGTGCCGGCGGCAGCAAAATGGAGTACGTCATATTGTCGGGCATGCTCGGAAACTGGAACAGCGAATGAACTGGACAATGAGCTAATAGTTCGAGTCCTCAAACCCCTGAGGTGAACGAACACGAATTGCATCGTCCGAATATAAATAAACTCTGCTGCATTCTGTATGCGAAGCCCTGCATTTAATAATGTTGAGATCAGAATGCATATGAGTTCCCATAGAATGGCCTAATACAGTGCAGTTTTCGATGGAATTCCGGTAGGGTTCCCAATGAATTGTGGGAATGATGAGTTCACGAGCTCGGTTGCCCACGTGTGGACAGACATCACAATCCCACACAACTCAACCGGTTCTCCATTGTGTGTTGATACGCACTCTACTGGTGTGTGTGTGTGGTAGTGTAAGGGAGTACTTGTATGTCGTACACGGTGAGTGATATTCGCCATTTGGGGTTCTTGTGCCGACAGCCCTGGCCATGTCCGAACACATCTATATCAGAGACGATATCGATGAGCAAATTGAACCGCAACAGCTACTGGAATCGGAGACCGCATCCCATAGTACGAACTGGTTCCATGATCCAAGAAACCAGGTCAAAACATGTCGCAACGAACCTGACATCAAATGCCTGATCCTGATCTAGGTGATGGTTCTCATCGTTCTCTTGATTATTCTATGTATTTTGATTGGCATTATATCATGCGCTTGGCGATCCCACAGACGCGCTATCTCATCTCTTTATGCTAGGAAAAATGCCAAGAAAACAGACTAATGGTCTTCAATTACAGTAACTTGTTCTATTACATATTTATCGATTTACTTCAATCCATGGTTTTTCGCGCTATCACAACCTACACGAAATTTGGTCGGAATCCGGCAAATGATTTGGAGCCACCTTTTGGTATATGCTGGATGACTGATGGCACTAATTGTAGTAGGACGTAATACAGCATCTTTCGGGGATTTGCTTTGCTTTTTATTTGTCAATGGGAGTTGACGATAACGCTGAGATTGGATGCATGTGACGTCCCGTGGAATGGCCGACAATCATGAATAAATTCAAAGTGATGTCATAAAAAAACCGTCAAGAGGCCGATTTCACTCGATTTATTCTCATGGGTGCTTGCTTTTCTTCCGCTGTTAAACAGCTTAGAGACGACAATGCAGAAACCCCAAAAAAGCTTCGTCTGTTAATATTAGGTTGTCAACGAATGCTTTACATGGTTCGAAAAAAGCGACTAATCCTGCGACCTATCAGGTTCAGGTGAGAGCGGCAAGAGCACGATCTTGAAGCAAATGCGTCGTGGCCAGCAGGGAATCGAACTGACTCGCTCTGAGCAAGCTCAAACACAGGTCGCGCTGTGTCATGTAGGTCGATCATCGGAACAAAATGTCGTTCATCAACCATACATATAGAATACTATCGATTGTTTGAAATCAATTGTTGGCGCTGCACAGCGTCTGGATCTCGAAGTTGACAGCGATTTCAAAGCCATGTTGACCGATACAACTGTCAATACCGAAGATGGCGATGATCCAGCCCTTCCGATGAAATTTGTGATGGCAGCGGAGCAATTTCTCCAATCCGATACTTACTCAGTTATGATTGGAACGCATCGAAATTCATTCTGGATACTTGATGCTTATTCATACTATTTCAACAATATGGCACGATTTTCAATGCGGCCATACGAAGCGACCGATGACGACTGGGTCCTTGCTCGGGTAAACGTGCCATATAGATATGAGCTGTTTCTTTTTACACCCTCGCTATTCATAGGTGAAAACGACGGGAATAGTCAAGCATACCATGCAAATCTCTAATCCTCTTTCAAAGACGTCGAGCGACCGAACTGTGCAATTCGAAATAGTAGACGTAGCTGGACAACGAGGAGAGAGAAGAAAATGGTCTGAAAAAGACAATAATCAACGTGGAAACTAACGAATGTCGACAACAGGATGCATCATTTTGACGATGTTCAAGGAATCGTTTTCGTTGTTAACCTGGACGGTTATTCAACAAGACTTTACGAGGACGAGTCAGTTCTCCGCATGACTGACGAGCTCGCCTTATTCAAGATAATTACTTGCAACTCGGCGTTCAACAAGCATCCAATCGTCCTGATTTTGAACAAGAAAGATCTGTTCGAACAATCCTTACGGCACATCCCATTAAAAACATCATTTCCGGACTATAACGGTCCAGAAGAGGACGTTGGAGAAGCGCTGTCTTTCGTATCGAAAAAGTTCAAAGCGGAGATGCCTGAGGCCGACCGGGAACGACTGGTGGTATTTCAAATGTCAGCGAGGGTTCGCCGTGAAGTCAAATGTGCATTTGACGATATTTTTAAGCAAATGATAATGCGCAATTCTCGATAAATCAAATTAAACAGCAGATATATGCTCAAAAGTTCAGAGAATCGACATTATTTTAGAGATCTAGCCATACGTGATTTACCTGGTTTAATCTTTGAAGTCAAAATCATTAGTGGAGGGCTTTTTGAACTGAACAAGCATCCCCTCGGCTACTTGATTCGCTTTACTCAAACCACACACGGTTGCAACTATTGCGAGGCCGAATTGTAAGCATGTGCCAGGGCTACGGCTTGTAATAACTTGCTTCGATATCACCACATCGTGATTATCACCGATTTCAGGAGCAACATACCCAGGAATCGTATCGGCAAATTTCGGATAGCATGTAGCCACTCGGCCGTCAAGCAGCCCATGACTCTGTAATGAACCAAATTCACACGAAAGTCGTTTGATTGCAGTATAATTAGAATATCACCTGTAAAACAAGGCTCGGAGCCGCACATATTGCCGCAATCCATTTCCCTTCATACTGCTGCTGCTTCAGCATTGACAATAATTGAGGGGAGTCTCGTAAGTTTTCTGCTCCTTTCAATCCACCAGGGATTACGATGCAATCAAATTCCTTTTTTATCACGTTTCCAATAAGGTCATCAGCGACGATTTTGGTTTGTTGAGCGAGTGTGAGAGTAGAAGCATTAACAGAGGCGACGGTGACTTCAATATCAGCCCGCCGCAGCACATCCACGACTCCGACTAGCTCGATATCCTCAGAACCATCGGCAGCGGCCACAAGCACGTGCTTCTTTACCATGTTCGTAAATAGCCTCTGGACAGCACAATCTGCGCACCGCGTCCTGAATATATGAGCTGCGGATCTCGCTGGAACGGCGAACGCTGCGATCTTGAACATGCAATGTGGTTATTAACACAACGAGATCTTAAAATAAATGATGAATATCCTATGAAACATGCATAACCACATTCCCGGTATCGTAATGCAATACGTGACATTCACCGGTAACAGTACTGACTTTGCATATTCTGTCGAAAGGTTTCACTGATCTGCAGTACAGTACGTAGATAATGATACATTGAAGGGGTTTCATCCAGGATGGGATGCAGTATTTCGTATAGTGCATAGGGCCTTGTTCAAGTCTTGATCATTCTCCCTTGGCCCACAACCACAGGTCGATCTGTTTTTGGATCTGCAAAGCTGTACTTCAATGAATTTAGCACCCTCTTCGCAAGCCGGATGTTCTCTGCACACTTTAGCAGCAACGGTTCTCTGGAACGAAACGTTTTGGCCCATATGAGCGAGCTTTTTTACTGTGTGCTTGATGTCACATTGTACCGCTTCATTGATGAGCCCAGCAATGTTCATGGAAATCATTGAACTCTGTTGTACACAAGCAACTTAGTCTCGACGAATTCGGAAAATCCATCATTCTTGATACGTTTGTCGCTGACTATGGGCGCACATCAAGTCATATTCTAACCGGCGAGAATCCCCTTCAACAGGCACGGATAGGCCTGGGATTACTTGATAGTGAATAGATTTTATCATGAGATTTGCATATAGATGAAACCGATATTGAATTGAAAAACATGATAGATGAACATTTTCTAGATAGATATAGATTGCCCATCTTTACCCGTTAGAGGACTTCGTAGATGAGTCGCTGCAATACACCGTCAATTTTGGAATTCCGAATTTGTTGCTCATGGAGGGCTTTTTCCGTCTGGGCCAGCTTTAGCTTTAGTTCAGAAATATTCTTAACTTCTTTAAGCCTCAGGTTCGTCGCAAATGCCATTTGTTTCGTAAATTCCTCGCCAAGACCTTGAATATCGGTTTTCCAGTCATTGAACCTGGGTCTCATATTATGGCTACATATATCGCTGTTGGGCCAAGCAATTCCTACCATCTTGTTTGAGTCTCAACTTTCTGTTGATTAATCGCAACTTTACAGCTCATTTCCGATAACTGTTTCGCCAAATCGTCATTCTGGACCTGTATTGAACCAGACTGGATAACCTCAGATGACATTGATAACATCCTCATGCACCGTGGTCTCTACTCTACCTTAGACAGAAGCAATTGGTTTTTTTTCTCAACAACTTCAAAATTCTCTTGACATTTGTCTCTTTGTTTAGCTATTTCAACTAATGCCTGCTTCATCGGTTGCAGCATCTCCAATCGTTTCTCATTATTGGCTTGCTGCGACTTCAGCCTCTCAATCTCTGCCAAAAGTGTGGAATTTCTATCGCGCTCTTTCCTAATTTCAGTTCTTTCAACTTCCAGATCGGCTCGTTGGAGATTCAACTCGTCGTTCAAGCGGGCAATTTCAGTTCGATTGTCTTCTATTTCTTGGAGCCTTGCCTCAATCTAAGTTGCATTCGTGTGTGTCAAATTAGCGACTAAGATCTTCAGCGACCAACCTCGAACTGCAGTTTTTTTATTGTTGCCTCAAACGATTTCGACTCGATAACTATTCGCGGCAACACCGACCCAATATCAGAATGTGATTCGGATTGCAGGAATAAAATTACCAGCGTGGCTTTGCTTAGACAAATTACTGTGGAGAAGGCCTTGTACTTCACGAAGCTGAGAGCTGAACCCATTCAATTCCTCTGTTTTCCCGCTCAACCTCTCTTCCAAGGTCCGAACCTTAAGATAAGAAAATGTGGTTATAGCCGATACCCTGGCAATTATCCAAATAAATGGAAAATATACCTTCACCGTTAACCGAACATTGTCTCGTTTTAATGATAGCATTTCTATGCTTTGCGACTCTCCATGGGTTTCATCTTCTCCGCGACAATTCAGGTTAAGATCGTCCCTAACTTTGTGTAGCTGTTCCGCGCGTAGACGACGGCGCAATAGCCGGATCTGATTTTGAGCCTCTTCCATAGATTCTTTGTAATGACCAGCTCCAGTCCTACTTTTCAGTAACCGATTCGCTTCTGTCAACCGATTCATAAGATCACGAATTTGTTGCTCTTGGCGAACAGATGATTGAGACCAATGGGATTCCTTGTTTGTCCAAACGTTTTCCATCTCAGCAGTTTTAACACGTAAACTCTCCAAAGCATCGGCTAAAGTCTGTCTTTGATCCTGCGATGATTGTCTTTCTGTGTCATGGTTTTGTATTTCTTTCAAGCACAATTCCTTTGCATTGACCGCTTGATCATATTGCGTCAATAATGCTTTATATTTCTCTTTCGAGTCCTCCAGTTCTGACCTTAACGACGTCGACGTCGACTTTTCCATAGACAATTGCTCTTGTAGTTGCGTGTTTTCACGAGAGACCTGGTCCATTACTGTCCTGAGCGACGCCAGGGTTTGCGATTGAGCCCGGCAGATTTCTGGCACGAAATCATTGCATTCCTTGCCAGAGGACGACCATTGCGGATGTTTACTGAGATGATTGAGGAGGTTCTGGCGGATGGATCCCCAATCATCAGCTTGTGCTAATGGAGCCTTGTTGGACCCATCACTATTACTCATGCAGTTCAAGCTCGGACACGATTATGACCTTGGTTAGCGTCAAGAGATGCAGTCCACGCCCATACACACGTTGCCCCATATCACGTCACAACAGATTCACAGAGCCATAACGGAAGCGCGCGCGTATATTCGTCTAACCTATCCGACAGCGTCGCGACGAGTCAATATAATAGGGAGTGTCGTTCATGATCCATAATCCACCAATACTTTGTCAGCATTTTCCAGCTGTCAGGAAAAGCCAGAAACCGTATGAAAGTGTTATTCGAAGACCTGTGCTGACTTGGAGTAAATACACCGATTTGATTCTTGCTGGCCTCTTCTATCGACAGAACGGCATTCAACATTCGATAAAGTTTTGGTGGGCCCGTTGATAACTTCAATCGAGCTGAACCCATCATTTCCTGATTGTCGAATATGAAGTTTTTGGCCCTTTGAACGATGCTCGCTTGACGGGGTTTCCGCTTGCTTCGCCTCAGAATTTTTTGAGCATTTTGATATTACCAACTACACTACCAAGCCTTGACTGGGTGGCATCAATCTCATGAATTTTGAATACAGTTAAATACCTGCAGCTTGTGTTTGTGTGGCGCTCAACAGAGATTGTCTGGAAGCGGATTTTTACCGATCATAAACGTGTGTTGACATTAAATAACTGATGACTGCATATATATATATATTAAAAGAATGACTTAATCGGACTGCATGATAATATCATGAATGGTTTGCTTCCAGACGGCCTTCAATCTGAAGTGGCATGATAAAGATCATGTTGCACATTATAATCGCCAGCAATTTCACTTGAGCAAGTTTATCCAATCAAACCTTGAACTTCGTCGTGAATAGGTTCATTTGCAGAATCAAATCCTTGAGGGGATAGCGATTTAAATGAAGGATGAATTGATGGACCTGCCATAACACAGCACCACTCTAATGTCTGAACTAGTGTAGGCCTGTCTTCTGGTATAGGGTTAGTCATGGCGAATACCATATTAGACACGCTTGGCCACTGTTCACTCCAAGGCATCGAAGTATCCCGGGATCTGACGCCAGAAAAAAGCAATGCACGGGCCATGCCGGTCGAAAAAACATCAAACAACTCCATCAGGCAGAGGCCGAGGGAAAACACGTCCGTCTTAGATGAGCATTGAGATTTGCCCCACTCGCATTCTGGTGCAGCATATGAGCCGGTACCCAGATACTTGCCATCATCACTAGGAGCATCGCCCTCTGTATAGCTCGACCCAAAATCTCCAAACTTGAACAAAGCGCCGTTCCGGAAGCAGTTTTCAGGCTTAACGTCTAGATGCAGCACCCCATGTTGGTGCATGTGGAGTAATCCATTAATCAACTGAAACAGCACGTTAAGTGATGAAAGGGCGTCGACAGCCTTGCGGTCTTTCAACCATGATCGAAGATTATCCTGACAGAGCTCCATCTGAATGTACAGTATCTGGGTGACTTCAGTGAACTCAGTCGGTGTTGAAGTGTTAGATACGGTAAGGTCTTCTGACAGATATTCGCTCATGTTTTCATTTAGCATATGACAAAATTTCGGTGAAACAGCTTCCTTCCAACATGAGAAATAACGAATAATATTTTCGTGTGGTGGAAGCTTCGCCATTGCCCTGATCTCGCCAAATACGTTTTGCGTTCTTTCATCAAAGGGTACGCATTTCACCTGGAAAGCACTAATCAGAGGTGCCCCAACCATTGGTGATTTTCATACCGCATAAAGCTGAAGGTCAAGTCGATTAACAGCCGAGCAAACTATTCCGAACGACCCACGGCCCAGAATATCAACAAAAGAGAAATCTTTGCAAAAACGCGAATCGTGACCTTGAGCAGTAGTTGTTTTCAATTGTGGCAAGGCAGTTGGGGCCGATCCGTCCAAAACAACCCCGTTGGACGTCGGGATGAGTCCGAATCGATTACGAGCTCCAACAATGCAAAGCCGCGATAAGGTCGAACGCGATATCATTAGACCTCGGCGAGCGAATAGAAACGCGAAAAACAGGAAACAATTGTCGGTATGGTGTGATTGGTGTCTTAAAAGGGGGTCACTCCAACTCAACCTGACACAGTTATGACACCGACGGAGAAACTCATCTCCGCAGCAATGCACTTTGCAGTCAGCTCATCATGTGCAATATGATCCACCCGCCCACGTGTGATGTGCTCTAACAGCTCGCCAGCCACCACTGTACACCTGTGTGTTGCTCAGACTGGGAGTGTATTTTGACGAGTGTAGCGCCGCGTCAATGTTGATTGTTGAATTCGTGATGATGTTGGAATAGGAATTTGAGGGCTCCCTCTGTCTCTCACCAACTGTATAGTGATGGAACTGGTCTCGGGTGTTGCTTTATTAAGGCCCCAACATGCAACTCAAAGAAGCGAAACGCACGCGATCTAATTGGTCTCTGGAGTTCAGAGAAGCGTTGCTCCAGCTTCGCTATTTCGCAGTGTAGAGGATTAGTAAAGGGTGCTGGGAATGACTAATTGCTCTCCTTGATACTCGTGTCCAATACCGATCCCTTTCGTGTCGAAGAGGAGAAGACACACTACTATATCCTCCTTTGGTAAACGGTATTACCGTATTAGAACACTTGTATGTGTACAGATCACTCACATTCCCCTTCATACGTGCTGAACCTGGCACAACCTGGCATCAACTTGAACGACTCATTGCTATTGCTGATAACTGACAGAAGTTCGACGACGCAATGAGTGTAATGATACCTCGCTTTTACCCTTCTGTTCCACAAAATTTTTTGTCGTCTCTAAGCTCGATTGCTATTAAAATTATCAAAAAAAGGCGACGCAACTGCGGGCTGCCGGCTTGAACCCCCTGACGGCTATCATGTGCAGTACCACTGATGGCAAAAAGGAGGCAGATAATGAGTGAAATACTTGTTCATGGCAGACACCGACCGCTTTGACAATTGATGAAAATTATTTTGAGAAAGTTTATCAACTGAACCGCTATCGTCTATGTTTGCCCTGGCTTTTTTTGTTTCCTTTTTTGTTGCCAGTGGGCTTTTTCGAAGATGAGTTGCGTTGAGCGATTTTGGCCTTCTTCGCCCTTTCTTTCCCGATCTGCTCTGCGCTTTTCAGCTCATCCCTGGCCCTTTTATTGCCACCTGTGAGTTTGGGTATAGACGGCGTCGAAGAGGCATTGGAGCTCCGGTTGGCGAATCGTCCGCCCGCAGAGTTGATCAGTCCAGACATTGATTGACCATGAGATTGTTCTGTAGATCCCACCTAAAACAACACAATCTCTTTAGAATAAAATCTTGTGAATGAATTCGGATACTTTAACCTGAGGAATTGACTTTTTGCTTTTCGAGCACCACTTCTCATAGACGTCGCTGGGTTTAACATTTTTGCCAACGATCTTGGCACCAGCTTCATTGCGAGCGTCCCGTTGTTGATCAAGCGCGCTACCAAGGCGAACGAACTTCTTCTTCTTCTGGTCCCATCGACGAATCGTCTTCAATTTGTTCATGGTCTCGGCATCATCACCGTTCACATCCATCATGAGGTCAGTGATTCTGGCAGGTTTTCCAATCGATGATTCCGCTCCTAACGCTGGGTGCTCGTTCGATGTACCCGCTGATATGAAATTCGATTCATCTCTGAACCCGGAATTAGCACCGACTCGACGCTATACGCGATCGTACCTGAAACTTTTAGTGAATTCAGGATCGACATTCTCCCGAGCCTGCCGATGCAGATCAACTTGTGCCCCATGAACCTGGCGCATTTCTTTCATAACCGCATCCTGTTTTCCGATTTCGAACACAGTCCCTTCTGTGAAAAACACGATGAGCGACCGGAAACACATTAGGTGTTCGGCTACGAACTCGCTTTGTATCCCCTGATTCCAGCTAGAAGATTCTGATATTGGTCTTGCTCCGACGACTTCTCGTCTCGGTAGATAGTGTGGAGGAGCAGCGTGCGCAAACAGTACGCCGGCTCTTTCGCAGAACGAACCGATGAAGGAGAAGCACCTGACCGAGTTTTACCTGAAACCGACACAGAGAATGAAAAAACGTCACACGCGAACGTTTGCGACATACAATACAATTTATAAGCGCGTTCGCAAACACGTTCCATAGAGATTAGGTCATTGGTGTGGCTGATTTGACGTTTGCAGTTCTCGGTTTGCTGGTCGACAGGGCCGGAGGGCATGGATCCGAATTGTAGGCGGGTATCAGATTCGGATTGGGAGCTGTCATCTGTGTTGGGTGTGGTTCCGGTATGAGCTGTTGAAGGGAAGCCCATTCCAAGGTATAAGCAGAGATCCAGCATATACGGGCATTCAGCCTGAACAAACCGATTCCGTTAGAATCGACAGGAACGGGAGAGAATGGATCAAAATGTTGATAGAACGTGACGTACAGGTTCAACCAAGGAATAGGCTGATCCCGACCGACCAGCNTTAGGTCATTGGTGTGGCTGATTTGACGTTTGCAGTTCTCGGTTTGCTGGTCGACAGGGCCGGAGGGCATGGATCCGAATTGTAGGCGGGTATCAGATTCGGATTGGGAGCTGTCATCTGTGTTGGGTGTGGTTCCGGTATGAGCTGTTGAAGGGAAGCCCATTCCAAGGTATAAGCAGAGATCCAGCATATACGGGCATTCAGCCTGAAAACCGATTTTGTTAGAATCGACAGGAACGGGAGAGAACGGATCAAAATGTTGATAGAACGTGACGTACAGGTTCAACCAAGGAATAGGCTGATCCCGACCGACCAGCGCGGGCAACACGTCCAACTCTGTGGATGAACAGTTTTGGAGAGCTGGGGAAGTGGAAGTTGACCACGTTATCAAGAAGAGGTAAATCTAGACCGCGAGCTGCGACGTCCGTCACGACCAATATTCTCGCACGGCCAGCGCGAAACTTTCCCAGGTTGATCTTTCTTGCCGAGGCGTCCATGGCACCTATCTCGTTCAAAAATTGGGTTCTGTTCGGAGCCTTGGTTGAGTGCGGTGGCGACGCTACCGTAGATTAGTGTTGATGAGAATCCGTTATCGGTCAACATTCGGTGAAGAAACTCGACATGATGGCGTGTACAAGCAAACACCAAGGTTTGATGTTGACGATCAATAGTATTCTGCATCAAATGCATGAATCCTCCAAGTTTCTGATCGGGGCGAATTGCGAGGAAGTAGTTCTGGAGAGAGGGTGATATTTTCGCCTCAGTATCGAGTCGAATAATCTGGCACATGCCGACTCAGCAAATGGAAAAGGAGGGAACTGAGAGCAGAGGAGATTACCTGTGGGGTATTTAGACCCGCTTGGGTAAAGTCGGCCAATACACGAGGCATGGTTGCCGAAAACAACAGAGTCTGTCGTGTATCTGACATTAGGTCCAGGATCTGACGCAATTGAGACGCGAAACCCTATCCAACAGCGAATCAGATTTTGACATCGATTCGAATGCGGATAGCGGAGAGACCATTTCGAATAAACGATCGGCTTCGTCGAAAACGGCGAATTCAACAGCCTTTAAACTGATTCCCGCTGTCTGTAAGCAGTTTAGTCGATATTATTCCTCGAACCGATTGAATACCTTGGCGACATGGCACAATCGTCCCGGTGTTGCAATGATGAGATCAGGATTACAGGACAACGCCTCGAACTGTTCCTCCATCGAGTCACCACCAAGCAGCAAACAATGCCGCAAATCAGTGAATTTGCCAAGGTCCCGGGTATATTTTGACGTTTGCAGCGCCAGCTCTCTGAACGACATTACATCGAAATTAATGTGAGATGATGGCAGAAACAGTCCCAATAAACCTGGTTGGCGATAGAATGACGGCTCTTGCTCCAACTACAGTGGCATGTTCTTTGAGTTTCTCCATGATCGGGATCAGGAACGATGCCGTTTTCCCACTTCCGGTCCTGGCCATGGCCACGAGATCGCGCCCAGTTAATATCGCTGGGATGCACTTCCTCTGAATTGGGGTCGGTACCCGATACCCTGGGCACCCATCATTCAACAGATATGATCGTGGTCAACTAGCGATTCCATTCCAACAGACCGCGCTTCATAATCGATCGAAATATCGGTCCAGAAAGGCCCATACTCTGGAAACCAGATTTACCCGCCTTTCCAGACTTATTAGCCCGCTTACCCGCATGACTATTCGACTCATTTATATCATTATCGCTGCCAGATTCAAACCCCATTATCCCCAATATCCGTCAATTGCCACTTTCGCTGGATTCCCCCCAACGACTTTTCAGAATCTGCCACGGACTGCGCCACGGACAATGACAGTTGGGCGGCATTTTCCCCTGGTGTAGACGGCAATAATGCATCTTTTGAAATTGAGCGTGTCACGTTCCGGCGCGCCCGCTTTGGATGGCTCGTTTGGGGCGAATATTGCTCATCCAATTGATCATTCGATTATGGAATTAATGGCGGGGGTTGGGCGTTGATAAGTCTTATCACACACGTAATGAATGCCGAACTCATGAGTAGTGCTCGATAACGAAGTACTGGTTTGGCAGTGGTTCAGTGATGTTTGACATGTTGTGTGGACGAAGGCCTATGTTTGGTGTTCTATTTCGCATCCTTGTATGATGGTGAGAACAGTGTCGCTGACTCGATGCTGGATAGCAGCGCGTGCCTTGCGATCGTCGCGAATGTGGTCGTTGATGCTCGAGGCTTCCGTGTCTGCATTAAAGTTTTGAGGTGGATCCCCGTCACTCTCATCTGATCCTTCTCACGATCGTTACCGACACGACAACATATATGATTCGCGTTGCATGGCTTCAGAAAAGCGCTAAAAAAACACATCACGTACTGGAGTCCCTCCCTGTCGCCATGCATGTAGTAGAACATGGCACCAATCAATTGCAGAGCCAAATCACAGCAGGAAAGTTGACTAGGTTCGAGAGGAGAATCGGGCATCTTGACCTGGTGTATGACACCTAGAACCGTTCGTCTCATGTTTGACTCTGAACTCATCCTTGCCCCGTTGGCCAACGGCGCTACTGTTGCGCCATTACTCCAATGCGTGTCCTAAACTTGTTGGGATTACTGCTTCTGGCGACCAGGCCGACTCGATCTGTGACAACCGAGTCTGGTCATCGTTGGGGCCAACCGTTTGGCTCAGGTCAGGCCAATGCCGCCACAGCCATCGCCTCCTCGACTTTCTCAGTATGGACGGCGGAATTTCGCT
>OUQQ01000243.1:6545-26903 GCA_900404475.1 Spongospora subterranea | reverse complement strand
GCACATTTTCCGATCCCGTCCACGAACGTCGTGACGAAAACCCGCCAATACGACGCAAACGTGCGAAAGTACACTTTAGTCTGCTCCTTTAGAGATTCTCTCGATTGTAGCAGTTCCTGAACGTGTTCATTGCCTCCAAATGCATCAAATAACTGCTGATCATCTATACGGTTATTCTCATTGTCGTCTTCCAAACCACTGATATACAAAGAGGTATTGACTGTCCAGATTGAACTGCACTCGTCCACACAAATCTCTTTCATTCGATCATCGAACTTTTTGCTCAATTTAGACATGACACCCGTCAGTTCGTCTTCAATCAGCATAAAACAGGGCCCATAAATCAGGTTGGATCCTTTCTCGTTTCTGACCCGATTCATGACCTCTTTGGCGATGAGGGCCAGTTGCTCCTCCATCTTCTTTCGCAAGAACCCAATAGCAAGTTCGGCGTGTCTGGCGACATTGTAGCGAATGAACTCCTCAATGGGATCATATGGTGTGAAATTCGGCAGCATGATTCCACCAGATATTTCAAGGCATTCGACCAGCTTGACCAGTGAGTATCTGCCATTGTGAGGTTTTAGATAAGCATCTGGAATTTGGTCGAGTCTCTGGGCAATGGTCTCACAGCATTGGTGAATTTCACGCTTGACGGTCAAGTCATCGGATGGGAACTTGACCACTTTTTCAATGGTGTTTGCCGCTTGGAGCCAAATCTGGGTGAATTCGACCTGAGGCGAAATTACATCTGGAAACTGCACCAATTCTTTCTCATATTTCGCCCGTTCCTCGAACAGCTTCTTTCGCAGAGGGACTTGGGAATCCAACACCGCCTGACAGTAGAGAGTCTCAATCCTTTTCAACAGCGCCTTGATCCCCGTCCGATCCCGGTAAATTCTCGAGTCAATCATCGAGTTCGTGGCGAAATATTCCTGCTCTTTCTGGTGGGCGTTCGCAAACGTGATCGTCTCGTGCTCGCTCGTGGACGGATTACGAACCGCGACGTACGTGATGTTTGGGTCGTTCAGCTTCCTGATGACGTTGGCCTCCATATCTGCTGGGTCCGAGACCATGTCCACATGTGTCAGAACGCACAAGGTTCGTAATCCTTTCTCATCGACCTTGGCGGCCAGTTCAAATCCCTGATTTGTGTCGGCATCGACAGTTGCGTTATGCACGACCAGAATGATCGCCGATTTCGGCTGGATATACGTCCGGATCATGGACTTGATACGCTCGCCAGCGTCTTTAGTGTCGTATTTGATTCCTGGCAGGTCGATCATGGTCACATTGGGACTACTCTCCGACTCAATTCGTAAAGTCATCGGCTGATCGACGATCCCGGTCAAATTCCCCTCCTCCTTTTGTTCTTCATCGCTACGTGCCGTTTCAGCAACGACGGCTTGGCAAACCTCGTCGGTGCTGATGTCGGTTTCTTGTTGCCCGAACGTCGCCTGAAACTTGATGGATTCCCGTCGGCCTTTTCGCAATTGCATAACGAGCGGCCGTTTGGTGACCATACCGCTACCAGCTGGTAATTTGATCTCGGACGCTGCCTCCAATACGCTGCTCTTTCCATGGGATTGGGCCCCAACCACAACAATCGACGGCAGCAGGTTCTGAAAGTCTTTATTGCTCATCCCGATGATCGCCCGTATCTTATCGTTCTTGTCGAGAAGATCGAGGGTCTCAGGGGTATCGAAGGGGTTGTTCATGATTTGATGATCTTTGTCTCGTTTAACTCGCCAATTACACTATGATGCATTCTCCCTTAACCGGCGCATGGTTTGTCTGTCGGCCTTATCTCGGCGGTACTTGAAACCCCCATAAACATCATAAGTTGGGGTCGGACGAATTGTGGATCAGATACCGCCGTCAATATGACAAAATGGATCACGACCTCAAAACCTGCAGTTCAGAAAACTTTTGGTGCTGTCACTTCACTCGTGGACGGAATTTGAGAATGTGCACATCTCAACATCAAATATGAAAGCATTGTTGATTGGCCCCTTTCCGTTCACCATAGTAAATAGTGATTGACGTCCACTATTCGATTGAGCATTCGTCCAGATGGCGAATCAATAACACATTGGTCGTGTCGCTATTGCAAATCATTACTATCTCCGGAATATCTCTGGGCGCGTTTTGGAGGAACACCCACAGTCGGCAATTGTACTCATGACGAACCCCCGATCGACCGTTCCATGAAGGTCAGGACGGGTTGGATTATCGAATTCATCGGCGACTCCTCAATTGTTCAACTTGATTGGAACGGTTAAACTCCATTTGAAGGGTCTACGGGAACCCGCAAATGGACTTGCTGAGTATTCTTTCATTGCTGCGACGACGTATAACCAAGTTGCATCAACGGTATCCAGAAAATCTGTAATTGACCCAAGGAAAGAGAATGTCAGGACACGTATTATTTCCCAAGACACGTCCCTGGCATATTCCAGTCGTATCTATTTAACCATTCAGATCGCCAGATAAAAGGGGTCAATCGTCTAATAGGCCTGGGTAATAGCTGCAACAGTGACTTCGCCTCAGGTAGAATTCACCCAGCTTTGGCTCCAAGCGGCAAACACCATTGAAAAAAGTGGTCAAGTTCCCATCCGATGACTTGACCGTCAAGCGTGAAATTCACCAATGTCGTGAGACCATTGCCCAGAAACCCCACCGAATTCCAAATGCATATCTGAAACTTCACGATGGCAGATACTTACTGTGTCAACCGGATCACAAAGGGCAAAGTTGACAGCAATTTCAATCACGTACACTTTAAAGTCGGGTTCTTCCTGGTAACGACTAACGACTTCTTCGAAACCATTTTCGCTATCAAAGGCATCGTCCTCTGCAAAAAAACGTCATTTAATGAACGATCAAGCAGTGACTTAACAAATAGTACCAGAAATGGAATGCTGAATATCGACACTTCTGCGACGGCAAAACTCAAGAAATCCAGCAGGTCCCAGGCCCCGAGCAGCTGCTCTGGAAAATAAATAAATTGTACGGTCTGATCTGCTCAGTTCGGGCAACGTCTTGTTAGCTCAAACTACGAGATTCTGGGATTTTTTATGCTGATTCGTAACAAGGGTCAGAATTCCAACAATCTACCTGAGGAACAGCTGACACCTACCCATGTTCACCTTAGAATAGTGCAGAATGATGACAACGGAAAAACAATTACGAATGACAAGGGAGGGTCTGCCTCAAGAATTGCACAGATCCTGAGAAATACCCATTTCCGTGGGGATCGAAATCAGACCTCGAGACGCTCAGGCAGCATGTGATGCTCACATCGAACTTTTTGTTTGTGTATGGGTTCAACACATTCGTGGTAGGTCTGTAGTACCCTTATCTACGCTAGGGTCATCCGACGATCGCTCGTCATCCGGGCACAAACCATAAGTTTGCGATAAATTGAGATCGATCGTTCACATAAGAAAAATGTTAAAATACTTGAGAGATGCAAACGCGTTCGCACTGAAATGGTGCAGATGGATGACAAGGAAGACACAAAATGCAATGACAGGAATTGAGAAACATCAAAGCCAGTTGGTTGCAGACAAATTTCAGTAAAAAGCATCAAACAGAGATATGAGGTGCTTTCAAAGTTCAGAAATTGGTATTGGTACTTTCAGGGTTTAGAGGTAAAAAGAAATAACAGAATGTGCAAAACGAACTTGGATTAGGCGAATGAGGATCTCGTATTTGGCCTAGAATCCGTGCCCTGTAATATATGTCATGATCTGAACGTCTTTAGGGATGTAAGAAATCGAGAATGATGGCCTTGTGCCATCATACTATAGTACCTGATGGGTCAGTTTCTTACTGTGCACATCTCGGGCACGACCGTATGATGGCTATCAGAGGTCGCGAGTTCGATGTCATATACTTCGATGTCGTATATTTTCCCAGAAACATCATGTTTCAGGCCGCCCGCTTCGGTTTTCGTTGTTGCTTCGGGGAGTAAGTTCTGGAATACAATAACTCTCCCTACCTTCTCCAACGTTTTCAGACACTTGATTTTGCCGCTTTTGTGGTGATGTGAACAGCATTACTAACATAATTGCGATAACTTCCAAGCAGTTGGCCCCATCTTGTTTTCTGTAAGAAACAAAGCGTTGGAACTCAACTCCGTAAGGCAAATTGGCAATACATTTATTCTGTCTTGGCAACTTGCCAAGTTTTTCGGGATTCTTTGAATGATGAGTCCATTCCGAAAGAAAGATTCAGCTCTTTACCACGGGAGAGCGGGTTGAAAAACGACCCTGAAACAGGTTGATCGGACCCGGTTTGGTGAAACGGTGAAGGCATAAAAAATGGTGTGAATTACTTTATAAGCTAGAAACAGGTGAATTATGCAGTGACTTGGTTGCCGATATACACAACTATGTTTTTAGTGCAGGATATCAGATTCAGGTCTTCATATTCGCTCAAAGTCGTGTTGAACTGCTCCTCAGAATATCCTTTACGTCGTGCACTGTCCAACAATGAGCGACGCTGGAGGCGCGAAGTCTGATGCATCTGTGCAGCTTGCTTGATCATCTCCCATATAGCTGTTTGATAATCACGCAGCTTGAACATCGGCAGTGATTTGGAGGCGATCTGCGTTGACCGCCTGCTTTCATGCATCAAGCGAATCGCCTATAAAAAACGACAAGAGTAATCAACAAGAAATGAATTGAATAATGTAAGAAACGCATTTGCAAAAAGAGAAAAAAGCGTAGGCGGAAGAACGCGGGAGAAAAACTTGAGCAGCCACCTCGTCAACGTCAGCATATGACACTTCACAAGAAAAACGCAATCTGGCCAACGCTTGGGACAAACGTAAGATACTGAGAAGGGTCCTCCTGAAACGAAGAGAAGAACATGAGGGGAATAGTTTTGAGCGGCCGGTGTAAGCAAACAGTCACGAAATCTTATTCAGATCAACGGATTTCGGTGAATGTATACGTAAAAATTGAGAAAACATGGTTGATCACAAAACGACACAAGACACTTCACCAGAGAAGATAGGAAAACGAATTCAGAAGCACAATTCATGATTTACCTAATAAAAATACTGACAAGATTCAAACTCAAAAAACGATAACCGCTACCGGATCGCGCAACAACAAAGTTTTTGCCGAAACAGCAAAAGAACGCGGGAAAGCAAAAAAACCAATGTAAACGGCCTTGTGCGCTTACGGGGTGCAAGGAAGATCGTCCTTATCGAGGTCAGAACCATCACGTCGCATCTGTAGATAGGCTTCGGTGATGAAGTTGCACAATGTTTCAGGAATTATAGGTTCAAAAGAGCGCGCCCTATCAAACGGACACAACAAAATAAACTTCATTGAAAGGATGATAGACTGGAAACAAACTTCGCAATATAAGCTCGCAATAAAGCCACAGGCAATGGTTCGAATTCAGAATCGGGCTGTTTCATATAACGATGAACATGGAGAACGTGAAGAGACAGCTTAACATCCATATCGTTATTCGGTAAATCACGGAGAACGAATATCAGATCAAAACGTGAGAGGAGCGCAGGTGGCAGATTGATATTAGCCTCCGCTGAAATATCAACTTTGTAACGACCTAATGGAAACGCAGCAGTCTTAACAACAAGACACTGTCCATGAACCAAATCGTAACATTCGAATCAGGTGTCGGATTAACAAATAACACAAATTAAACTATTGAAATCAGTTCACAATAAGAAAAACCACGAAATCCAGGAGAACGTGCATGCGAGCAAAAACAATTATACCGTAGATAGGATTGGCAGCAGCCAAAATACTGGTACGTGCATTCAACGTGGTCGTGATGCCAGCTTTGGCGATGGAAACGGTCTGCTGTTCCATCACCTCATGAATGGCTGTTCGATCAGCATCTTCCATTTTGTCGAATTCATCGATACAACAAATACCGTTATCGGCCAGCACCAATGCACCTAAATTGTGATGCTCAATTAGTCTGTGTTTGCAGTTTTATTGCATGTAGTAAAATTATATCTCAAACAAAGCCTGTATCGTTGCAAAAGAACGAAAATGATAACGAATCTTATGATTCGCCAACAAATAATAAACAAAACTACAGCAATCAAAAAACAGAACGATGAACTTGGAAAGAGATATGGAGTGACACCATATATATGCAAAAAGGGTCGCCAATATTGCTCATAATATGCTATTCTCTCAAAAAAGGCACAAATACTATATGTAACAAGCGAGGCAAGATGAATGGACTGACCTCCTTCAAGAATAAGTTCATTGGTTAAAGTATCTTTAACTACGGCTGCCGTCAGACCGACTCCTGAGCTGCCCTTTCCGGTAGTATAAACAGCACGGGGCGCCACGGTTGCTATATGCTTCAACAACTGGCTTTTAGCCACACCAGGGTCCCCCATCAGCAACACGTTCAGGTCCCCACGGATTCGAAGACCTGAAACAAAACATTCATTCGAACAATCAAACTAAAGGTGATGGTCAAAAGCCTTCGAATTGAGTTTCCGACAGCGGTTCATTTCACGTCAAAAGCATTATAAATCAACAGTATAAATATACCATCCTGGCGAGTCTTTGTGACACCTCCGACAAGGAGCAAAAGTAGGGCTTCTTTGACGTCGTCCAAACCAAAAATTTCGGGAGCAAGTGAGCGATATAAACGAGGAAGGAAATCAGGCTCAGTGGCGAGCTCGTTTATTTCGACCTATTTTACCAAACAATAGAAAAATCATTGGGATAGAGCATAGTAGATTAGCGTCGACAGAAACCAGCAACAAGTACCTCGTACAAAGTGGTTCAGAACTTGAAAAAAAATGAAGATAGGCTATAAACCGATTGAGTAACTATGAAGAACTACCTCTTCATCTTCGCTGATCTCCATGTTCGAATATGACTTAGTATAGAGCTCAATGGTTTGCCCAAACACATAGGAATCGGAGATGAGGCCAGCGATCAGAGCTCTCATACCTGAATACGGAATTGGAAGAAAAACACCCGATATATGAACCTGTAAACAAGCATGACGTTAAAACGCGTTGGACAGTATAAAACAGGGTGATAGAGCAATAATTTGCAAAATGTGAAGGAACACTTGGAAGAGTCGTAAATTAAAACAAAATCGACCTTATTTCCGGCACTACATTGTCGAGTAAGTTCTCCTCGCACGTTGACAGTAAGAGAGCGAGGAACACTACCTACGGGCACCTGTTCTGGGAGCTCTTGAACACGAATTTCCTGAAACTTGACCATTTTCGAACCACGAGTTTGGATATGAAGACGCCCTTTGACCTAAACCGATGACAAAACGAATTAGAAAGTACCAAGAAAGAATGGAATAGTGAAGAAACAGTGCTAGCTCAAGCAACGGCAACCAACACAGTCATGGGAAAATAAAAAAAATGGCCAGAATAATCGAAATGTACCTCATTTTTTACACAAGTGGCGCTTGGGCATTCAGTCAATGGCATAAACTGTTTAGAGTCCACAATTTGGTAGATTTCATTACCGCAATCATCACAAATGTATGTGGCAACCGAAACCAGTGGGCGAACATCGCTGACACGTGTGATTATACCCGAAATTTTGATGAGAGACCCGATGTGTTGTGCTTGAATATCACGCATTGACATCTCTTTAACGGACGATGCTGGTCGCAAATAGCTACAGAACACAAACACAGCAAATATAATTAGAGAAAAACAGGACAGCGAGGCTGAAAACATTGGATATATCTAGAGGTTCAGAAAAGAGTGAGGCAAAAGCCTAAATTTAAACAAGATAATACAGCACCAAGATCATAACAAAATAATAGAGCGAGAGAATACGAAATGGCGAGAGATTTGGGAGATAATACTGGCAACTGACACTTCAAAGCGGCGTAGTAGCTGCTGAGGAAGACTGTTTTCACGATCCCGAGGAATATCGGTAGAATTTTGCTGAACGAGCTGTTGACGATGGGAGAGCAGCACGTCAGTTACATCAAGCTCGGTGATTGGAAGGGACGCTGGTGGCAACAGTTCGTCGATTGCCGTTTCAAAAAACGACAGGTACCGGACGGTGTTGGAAATAATGGACTCTGCTAGCTGTGGGTTGAAAGCGACGACATCGTCGAGATCAATTGTAACAACACGCGCTACGCGATTAGCGACAGATTGCTATAAATAAAAGCAGACAACAACATGACTATACATTTACGGAAGGCGGAATCAAATAATAACAATTTGAAAGAACCAAAATACTGTGAGTAGAGGAAAACTAAGTAACTACAATACAAAATAGAAATCAAAAACGAACACCAATGTGGAGTTAACGGACCATAATATCCACGTATTTGAATCGAGACACAGGTGCGTCAGCCATCGATGACGACGTCATATCGATGGATTCAGGACGTTTTTCGAACCGTTGCAGGAATTCGAGACATTTTTTTTGCTCGTCCGCATAAGATGGATATTGAATTGCTGTGCTGGACGACATTACCCCCAAAATCACGGTAATGAGGTTGTGAACGTGCTCGCACTATTTGCACCACCAACGGAAGATTTGCGCAACACATAAGGTTGCGCACTCCTTGTCTTGACTCTGAACCCCTGGGCAGGCAGATCGACGAACGGTGATCGATCACTGGTAGACGCAATCACAACGTCGCAATCGGAACCTTACAGTTGCCTTGAGACACCTGATGGGGATGACGTGAGAATTGCATGGAGATACCAATGGACCACTCTCATTTTCTTTTGATGGTTTCCTCATTATTTTCGAATATGGATCATCCATAACATAATCAATATCATCCGACTTCGTTTCAATGATCTTTCGCTCAACTTTTCCACTTTTGCACGTACGGTAACAGGTTTTTTACCCACAACAAGGTGGCGCCATATTGTGCCACTCAATGCGCTAATTTTACTTTGATAATCTTGACAAGATTTTCACAACCAGCAGTCTTCGTGTACAAAAAGATTCATTGACCACGTATCCATGATCTTTCGAATACACACTGAATCATCAAGGAATTGGACACGTCGTCAATGTATCTTCTGTACTAAATGTTTCTGGTTGTCTGATAAGCATTTTGTCAAGATTATTAATGTAAAGCAAAACGTCATCGATATACTTTTGTTGTAAAGGACTTCTGGTATGCCGCCTTGGGGACCGGCGCTGGACTGGTTTCACCCATTCTTAAGGCGAATGACCCGATGACACGCGACTGGGCGCGTTTCAAAACCAGCTTCAAGGTTTTTTGTGATCCGGATCGGAGACGAACGGCGGAAATCCGATTGGGACACATCCGACAGGGACGACGTTCAGAATCGACATATTGCTGCCGAGTTTAGGAAACTTGCGGTGGATACCACATGGAACGATGAGACGAAGGCCGACCGTTACCGAATTGGACTGAACGAGGACGTCAAGGACGATCTGGCCCGGGCACCGATGCCGACAAGCTTATAGGGACTAATTCTGACTCGATACGGATCGACAACCGCATAGCAGAGCGTCGACAAGAGTGGGTTGCTAGGGGCGACTTCCGATACCGTAAATCAACTGGGAGACAGAAGGTAAGCCAAAGAATCGTGACGCCAGCTATGCAGTCTTACCATTGTTGAATGAAAGCCTCAACACCTAAAGAAACCGAGCACTGAATACCCAAACAGATATATAGAGTTCGCCTACGTTCTTGAAAATCCACTGCCGAACACGGTTCCCATTCACCGAGATATCGATTGCGCCATAAACTTCAAAGACGACGGCGGAACCTTACCAAACAACGAGTCTACAGTCTTCAGTGTGAAAAAAAAGAAGCCCTGCGCGAATACATTCAGGGCCTGCAAATGGGATTTTACCGTCATTCCCAGTGTGGAGTCCCGATTGTTTTCACAAGCAAGAACGATCAAAGCTTACGATTTTGCTTGATTACAGGGAACTCAGCACCTTAACAAAAACAAGCCCTACTCGCTTCCGGGTTGATTGGTCACATCTTATGGCAACTCGGCGAAGCAACGGTCTTCACGAAGATCGATCTTCGCAGGGCGTAGAACTTGGTATAAAAAAGGGCGAAGAATGGAAGACCGCTCTCAACTTTCCCTTCGAGTGCATGGTCATGCCCTTCGGGTTAATGAACGCACCGGCTCATGTCCAACGCCTCATGCACGACACGTTCCAAGACTTAGTGCACCTCGGCGATATCCTTAGCTACTCAAGCTCTGCAGAGTCCCATCAGAGGGACTTTCTCATGAGTGCTACAATGCTCAAGAGAGGCAAAGTTTTGCGCGAAACTGGAGAAGCGTGTATTTGATTCGAAACAAGTCGACTATTTGATTACAGTATTTCAACGGATGGCCTGAAGATGGATGCGGAGAAAGTCGGAACGATTGATGTGTGGGTATCCGACAAACCTCAAGGGAATACAATGCTTTTTAAAATTTGCGAATTTCTATCGCATCTTCATCGCGAACTACTCATCCATATAGTCATGCCCCTAGTAGCACTAACAAAGAAGGACGCTGTAATCAACTGGGTTCCAGAAACGGAGGCAGCTTTCCAAAGTTTGAAGAACGCATTCGTATCGGCACCAGTACTCGCTCATTATAATCCGACAGCGCCATGCATTTCCAAACGGATGCGTCTGATTTTGTGCTGTTCTTTCACAGCCGGATTAAGACAACCACTTGCACGCAATTGCATTCTACACCCGAAAATTCACCGCGTCAGAGATAAATTACGAAACGCATGACAAGGAACTGTTGTCCATAGTGGAGTCGTTCCGTCAATGGCGACATTTACTGTAAGGTAGTTCTTACAAGATTCAAGTTTTAGCGACCACAAGAACCTTACATTGTTCTCGACCAGCAAGATTCCTCAAGAGAAGGCAAGCCAGATGGTCTATGCTTTTATCCGAATGCGATTACGTCATTATCCACAAAGCGGGAGCACTTTCCGGGGAACCTGACGCATTATCCAGGAAACCAGAGGTCGAAATCACGCCGGACGATGCCGCAAGGGACGCAACAGAATACTTCCCTCATCGATCCGCACAGGTGTTTGAAGACGAGATTGCGGTTTTTTGCTGGTCGCGTCCTGGACCATCAACCAATGATCGACAAGATTAGGCCTGATCAGGAAGCATTACGATTCGTGCAGAAGAACAAAGCTCAGGGTGTCCCTGAACCGTTCTCACTTGAGCAGAGCATTCTACATCATGGGGAATGGCAGTCGTGCCTGGTTTCGATCCACAGCTGCAGAATTTACAGTCTCGACATGATTCGCCGCTCGCAAGGCATTTCGGTAAGTCCAAGACGTACGCCAGCATTATCAGAGCAAGCCAAATCGTACAGGTTTGATGTCGCCAATGTCTCCATCGAGCAGTCAACGTATCTAATATTCACCTCATACTAGAGTGCATTCGCGTGAGGTTTTTATCATTTCAGGCAATATTCCCCCGTCTTTTCTTCCAATCAGAGCAGGTCGTCAGTTTGATTTGCTCCGCTTTCAAAACCATGCCGCTCTGAAGGATGATGTCTTATCAAGCTCATCCGGACACCACAGTAACCATTCCCAATTGTGGCCATTTGACCTCCTGAGGTAGGTAATCGTCCACAAGCTACGTATCGATATCGCAATTCCGATGACAGTTCGTTTCTTGCGGTGAACCAGCTTGCGCGTTCAGGCTAACCGCCCGCGAATCATCATCTCTGGTATTTTACCAGCAGCATCGACAGTTAACCTGATTTGTCACATATTTTTACATCGGAAAGTGGGCATGGTCCTCTGCCCATGTTGCTACTCACACTTTTTTCTTAATGTCAAACGCATCACCAACTATTAGACCCCATTTGTCACTGTTGCTGATGGTAGAGGGAACCCTTTGCGAGACTATAATTGTCTTGATAAATGACTCTGTGCCCAAAGATCATGTCGGGTATCCGATCACAGTAGATGGCCGGCAGGCTTGCCGTCAATTCCTGTCAATTGCACTTCATACCTTATCGAGCCTCGTCGCAACTCGCCGTTTACTTATTATCAAATCAACGATGCGTCGCTTCCGGCCAACCCTGACGACACAAGAGAGCCCTATCTACCAGCGCAGGCGCATAAAAAATACCAACGATGTCGAAGATATTCGCAATGAAGTCAGTAAGAGTTTTCGAAAATTCAGTTAAATTGCTTTCGTGATCAGTTGATTTATTCGAATGATCAATGTAAAAAGTTGGCATGGGAATTGCCGTTCCAGCGACACAAAGTAAAAAGAGAAACTCGACAAAATTCAACGCATCTCCAAATTGTTTAGAGACAACGAAAATTTTTACAGAGATCCCCCCTTAATGACTAGATACAAAATGATTATTAGATATGTGCTGCATAGGAAAATAGGCTAACCAGAACTTCTCTGTCTTAGATTACAATGCTGGAAAAAAACATTCACCATAACGTGGCTCAACTAGCAGCATTGCAGTCAGCTGCTATGGCGTTACATCGACGGGTGGACGTGCTGGACGAGTCATTTCCGCATTCGATGGCTTCCGGTCAATCAGCTGGCCGATCCGTTCTGCAATCGCAAGTTCCCCTGATTGAGCTTAATTGCGTTCCGGTCGCGCCACCGCCTTCCGTTTCCGGCCAAGGTCCTGTACCTCTACCCTATTATTAGACACATTCCCCCTATCAGTCCTGCTTCAACTTCACGCATCATAGCTTGAGGCAACTGCCACTGCATTAATAATATTGAATAAATTGGAATTATAGTACAGACCCTTCAAATTTGAATATCATGCGAGAAAGACGACCAAGAAGACACTCCAGTAAAAAAAAGAAACAAAACAAACAGAGAGTGATGCCCTGTTGGCTCGCGGCGAGGTGGAACCGGTCGGATGCTGTCCAGAAGTCGTGATTTCTGATATAATGTAATGGGCTCATTCTTCTATAAAACCTTGGTTCTGTTCCATTGAAAACTTGCGCTGCGAGTGACGCACTCAGACAAGTCTGAGAACGCGCAAATGCACTTCTCGACTTGAAGGACAACGCACCGATTTGCGAAATAACTACGCCGAGAAATGGTATTTCAGAAAAATGAGCTACTATTAGTAACATCGCTTCTATTCAAATCGACGAGCTGCAGGGACAAAGAAAAAGGAGGTACTGACCCACCAGTTGAACGCTTCGGCAAACGAACTGATGGATTCGACATTTGCGATAATTGCCACCGTGCGGTTCATGGGTCTTGACGTTTGAGAGCTTGAACTTGTTTGAATTGATGCCTTGCCAGCGTCAGACCACGTCGAGCCCAAAGATCCATGCTCTTGCCGAACACCGGCCAAAGGCGAGCAGGACGAGATGGTTCCTCACGTAGTGACATCGAGAACAAATGCCAATCGATTTCCTTTACCTGCAGCCACTTCTGCTCATATTCAGCCAGATGCCGACTGATGTTGCGCTCAAGGAGTGATATATTTTCCTCAAACTCGTCCCTCATCAAAGGATCGACGTAATCCAAAGTTTTCATTGTCACGATCAATCCCGTTAGCTGCGGAATTGACTGCATGAGATTGTTGGAGATTGATGTTAAACTCCCGAAAAGACTACAGACAATTAGTTCCAAACGCTGAAAAAGGAAAACGACGCAACCATACTGAGATATCTTGTGGATAGTCGGTTCGCCAATGAGTTGAGCTTCCAGTTCCCATTTGCAGATGAGACGGCAGCATTCTTCGCAATAATAATGGGAACGAATTACGACGGGGATATGAGATGATTGGGGAAGTATGAAGGACAAGCAGCTGGGGCAAAAATTATCGCCACACCTAAATACACAATCAGCGATGAAATAGGTGCCCCACTAAGACCGTGCAAGCTAAACAAGCCAACTGAACAAACAAATGACAATGAAATTAATAACCTTGAATAGATAACTTCTATAAAGCATCAAGAAATATAAACCAGGGTCATTGATCGAAGCAGCAAGAGAGCTTTCACTCAAGCACAAATTCCTGTTCTTAATTTTAAACACACATACGCTGGACATGGTCGCGCCGCCGAACCGAAAAATGGAGAAAGTTTTTTGCGACATGCAGTGCAGGTATTGTTAATTCTAGAATTTCCTGTGGCCCGCGACAAATTCATGAAAGCACGAACAAACGGGTTATCGGTAGAAGACGATGATTTTGGCGACAACTGTAAATCAAATATTAAGGAAGGAACGATAGAACCGTGATTGCAACGAAGCGAAAAACCATAAAGCAAGCTATCGAAGATCTTGATAAAATAAATTTATGCTTGAAACAGAACATAACACCAAAATAATTTGAAAGATACTCTAAACAACGACTTTTCGAGTGCGAGCATAGCAGATGGAGTATCACATTAGCACGATGAAGTAACACACTATATATATATATATACCATTAATTGGTTCAACAGCTGTAATTGTTGGTTAGATTTGAGACGATCGGGATGGCGGTCACGACGTAAAGAGTCGAATTCAACAGTAAGATTACGTGAAACAAGTGCACGGCTGGGTTGCATATTGACCTCGCTCTGAACGGATGGATGCTGATACGTCGTGGCGACATTCCCCATATTCTATCTGGTCCGGTAAGACCAGCTATCGGCCGTTCATCTATTGGTATAGAGACATCAGGGTCGACTGACCCGTCTTGCACATTCTGGTGAATACCGTGTTTCCAGACTGTTCCAAATTCCAACTACGCAAAAAACAACTTGCGAAAATGGGTCCCAGTGCAACCCGTCATATTTGCTCGTCCGTCTCGATTGGAAAAATCATCGGTTTCATCAAAAAAATCTGATTTTTAGATTGATTCACCGCGACAAAGTGCGGCGCTCAACAGTTTGATATATCTTGACATGTCTTCAATGAAACTTGTATATCTTTCCTCATACGTATCGATATCGGTCCGGCACAGCGAAGCAAATAATGAATGAATCTATTGTGAGAATGCGACCACAGGATCATCATACTGTAGTCCTTGATCTTCGTACAATCTTTGGAAGGGCCCAAACTTTGCCCTCACAACCTCGTTTTTTTTTCTCCCATCTCGCGACTTTGCTCGATACTTAAAATCTGATGATTTTGTTCCATCAGAAAGTAGCGCCGACAAGTCTGGCTGGAAACAGGTCTCAAATGTGTGACCATCCGTTGGATTGTTCGCATGGATGTTCTAATTGGCCGAGCCAAGGCTGTACGTTAGGTCAGGCCACAGCCGTTGCCGCTTGTTAAATGCTGCACAATCTACCTTAGCACAAGTTCAGTTCTGAATCGAAAAAATATAAAAATAGTCTTGAATTAATGGTAAACCTGCAACAGTGGTTATCGATTGCCAAGCGAATAATGGGAAGGTAAAGTAGCAGCATGTGGCATTGGCACCTCCATCAGAGCCCGAAATTTCACATCATGACCTTTCATAAAATTGGCGTGAACAATAGTTGGCCCAGCGGGATGCAACGTCCAGTTATATTTGTAGAAATACTCGGCTCCCGAAGGAAATTCGCCCTGTGGTAATTCCATGCATTGCAAGTCTGTAGTTGCTAAAACTTTGTGAATTATTTTGTCCAACGCATACTGGTCCTCGTCAACGGACTCCAGATCAATTTGTGCTGCCCAAAAACGCAGCAGCTTCAAACACGCCGGTCTGGGCCGCATGTAAATCATACCCGTGCACCAAAGGTCAGGACGATCTTTTGCCATGAGCATATCCACTTTTGCATCGACCAGGTACTTGGCAAAGTCATCAAATGGGTTGCGACGATACGCCGTATCAATATCGCAATAAAAAACCGAATATCCCAATCCTAGAATCCATTCTAAAAATCGTGGGCGAGACGAAGTCAGTCGGCGGAAATTATCAGTGCCAAAAACGCCCTCGGTTACTTTTCCGTCGAAGATAAAGGTTTGGGTGGGGAAGCGATCGATAAGAATGTCATATGCACGTTGATCAAGAGCAATGATTACCACGTTGCGAACGTTGACTGCTTGAGCACGTGAGTAGAATAAATCGAAAACGTCAATATATCCAAGGGCAACTCCAACAACAGTTAGCTGGTTGTCGTCGTCAACGATCTGGTCAAGTTGCGCTCTTGTTGGGCCATCCGACCAAGCTGGGGTCTCGAACATCATGTGATGAATAGGAAATGATGCGTTTATGTGGCGATACATCCAGGACGAGAACAATATGAAAAAAAACGTCGTTACGTATTGTGTTCTGATGTGTTTCTTGTAGAATCGCTGCGCAGCTTTCATGAAAACATCGTCTCTCCATGGTGGCCAACTTGAGACGCCAAATTTAAACATTGGAAACGGATTTCGAGAATTCAGATTTTGGTCTTGAACGGCGACATAGATGGACCAAGATATAAATATGTTGAACTTGGTGGATGAGGGCTGCATCAGCTGGCCAGTCACAGACTCACGTCTACCCGCTCTTTCTACTGGCAATGATAAATATGACCAAGATGCAACGATTATACGATCAGAGATACACATACCGATTACGGGATTGGTGGATTAATTCAGTGACTCCTTTTATTTGACGTACATCAATGAAACAATCATGCCTTGTTTATAATTGAGTGGGTTCCGGACATGGAGCTGAGTTTTTCTGAACTATACGAGTTGTCACTTTAATAAGATTGACGCTTGTGATGTTCGACATATGAAGTTTTGAAACCGTTGGTACGCCGTGTCTTCCTTCAAGAGTTCGTACCCATTTGAGGCTAGATTGTCGGGAGACCACTGGACTAAAAAATGGGGCACATCCGATTGTCTGAGAGTGCCGCAACCTGATTAGGTAATTTTCGTCGTCGATCTAAGAGAACGCCGTGTTCCGACTCAACATCATTTTGCAAAACGGAGAAACCTGAAATGCAAAATGCCTAACACTGAGTTAAACTTGCGATAAAAGCTAAAAACGTGCTGAGCTCCATTGTTGGTCTGCTGGTTCAGGTTCGATCATCCAACAAACCAATACGCATATTGCGATGATTAAATACTGTCGTTGAAATCCATTTATTGTTTTGTGTAAAACAGACTATGCGCTATGACAGTTCAAGCGCAACGTTGAGAAGTAAAGCCGATGGTGTTAACGCAGTTCGACAAAGATGATTTCGTGCTGACGATAGCGCCTTCACATCGTCATGCATATCGTGAGACGAGCGTAGATTGAGGGACGCATTCCAACAAGCACAATTTTATGATATGCATTGAATTGTTAGTGATATAAGACTGCAATGCATCCGCCCACATTAAAAACTTACAATCATTGTGGCTAAATAAATATTCTTGCTCCTCCGCCCGTCTTTTTTCAGAGAATCAGGATGCAAAGCAAGTAAATCTTGAATTGCTTACTGTTTCAATGATACAGATTGAATTCTTTGGATGTTGCCTGCGCTGGCAAGTTGGCAACATTACTGTTTCCGCAGTACCTTCGCCAAAGCGACTCTCATCTAACATATAATCTAACTAGTCATGCCAAGACAGCGTTCGTAAACGGTTCTTTTTCTTTTGTGGACAATGGCAAAATCTGGGATTTCCACCAGAGACCACTTTTTGGACAAACACAGTTCTTAAGATCATCTTCAAGGTCGTTTGTTCCCAATTTTTAACTGAAATTCATGACACGAATCAGAACCTGCGACTGATTCACCATTTCGTTAAGTCTGAAGAGTATTTTTGGTCACGATCAAGTTGATCATTGAATAACCATTATCGACAGTATCACCAATTCCATACGCAATGATAAAACAGAGCAAATGAACTAGACATTGATAATTGTAAACGACATTGTCAACGACTCAATCTCCTGGGAGCTACAAAAACCGAATGCCAGTTTATGCTAAAAATTATTTTTTTTCAAATTCTTCAAATGGGTTGAATGTTAGCGTACGGGGAACAACTGGCTTCCAGGAAGCAGGGTCCAGAGATTTAATGTAGAAATAGAAGCCCGCGACAACCGAAGCCATCGTTCCCAAAAGAGCTAATGCAGGAATATGAGCTACGTTTTCGTGCAAATCGAGTGCTGGTTCAGGAGCTACACCATCGTCCCACGTAAACTCAAAATCTTGTGATAACTTGAAGCAAGCCACGTCAGAAACATTTGAGCCACAGGCACAGAGACACGAAATTACAAACCGGTTTGTCGACTGGTGGCTGTGCAGGGAATAACTGGCGAAAAGGGTGCTGTTGCAAATGCTGTCCACCTACCCCACCTTCCTGCGTGGCAGCAAAGCGACGATGGGCAACCGAACGTATCCGATTGCAAGTGTGTCTAAACATCGCTTTTTGACAAAAGTTGAGAGTCTTGAGACCCGGACAACAGTGACACTTAATTTGATGTTCACTCTAGTGCACATAATGAAGTATTCCTCTGACATATGCGCGAACCTGAAGACTGCAGTCTCTTGAAAAGCTTCAACGATTGCTGCAGATGGCAGAACCTGACTGACACAAGTTCCAAAATAGGGTACCTAGAACGGTCCCACTTTTATCATCTGACCACTTCTTCGTTTTCTTAACTTATGGATCGAAACTGTATTGAAATTTAGTTTATCGGTTGCGCAAACAGCAAAATTCAAGACTTTCGGCAACGATATCGACGATTTCAACTGGACAAGGACACTTTATTTCTCTCTGAATCTGGCCCTTTATGTCAGTAGGCGCAACCCATGAGGCACCTTTTCTCTATTGCACTAATACACACTGTGCCGTGGAAACCGAACTGAGCTAACCTCAGTTTGGTTAACGCCGTTGTTAAATCAAATTCTGTGTTGTTGGTCCCCGCCCCTAGTTCCTTAGTCTCCGCTCCCGCTCCAGTTCCCGTCCTCGCCCTAGTCCCCGTCTCTCGCCCCTAGTTTCGCCCTCGCCTCCAGTTTCCGTCCGTGTTCGTCCCCCCGACTTAATTCATAACACTTTAGATGTCTGTTTTGACGAATTATTGAAGATCGAGTAAGGCTTCATTCAAAAACACTACAGTATCAATATGGAAATTCGCAATTCGAAATGGAACAATGTATCGTTTTCATGTTCGATCTCGTTCTGAATATCTTTTGCAACGTCGAGGATCGATTTTGCCACAGCAGAGCGATTTGATGCAGCTGTCCATGCGTTTCCGCCAGGTTCACGTTGCCAATGAGAAACTTGTCTTGATGATGGATCAACCGTCGTCGTTTGCTTGCAATCTGACCAACAAGGTCAACTTTCTGTGCGCATCAATCGTAAGGGGTCATGTTGTCGACACAGACAGGGATTGCTAGATTTTCTCGAACCCAGCAACAAGCTTATTGTTTTGCAAACCGAAATATACGCTACCTTGGCGCAATCAAGTTCTTGACGGATTTTAGAATTAAACATTCACTGGTGCACATTTCACTGCCGGATATGTATCCTAGCAGCACTCAGCAGCAAAGAGCTCCAGAGTACCGGAAGGACATTTCCTAACCTGACAACCAATAGTCTAAATCAACAACTGGATTACTTGTTAAAGCATGCCTGAGGAAACCGAACCCAAAGCGTTTATATTGCGGAGGAGGATGATTGCTAGAAGCGTTACACGAAAAATGTGGAAAAAACGAGATTGCATCAGCGCCGATAAAGCCAAAACATAGAGTGTATCTCCTACGTCGCGGCTGATCCACGTCGTGCCATTCATGCTTGATAGGGAATGTTTAATCACACTGGAGTCGAATCCCGTTCTTGCTCAGTTGAAATGAGCTAGAAACGACACGGCTGACGACAGCACTTCAAGGTCTGTGATTCCTCCAAAGTTACAGCTGCAGCGAATGATCAACCGATTCACATATTGATATAATAATGATTGACCCATGTCAATGGATGTTGCAAAAGTCTTCAAGGAATGGATAAGTGCAGAATTATTCGGTGTATCTACTCCCTGAATTATTGCACTAGCAACAAAACAAAAACCATTTATTGCATTGTTCAAAAGGCGTTCGAAAAAGGCGGAGCACGACATTCGAATGGAGCAGAAACGATTGGGACAGGGTATTAGCAAGTGGAGTAGGCAGAACGCCTTGCGTTAGCGGAGTTAGAGGATGACCAACTGATAAATATACAGTACACTTGACAATTGGGGCAGAATAATTATGTGCGGTCAACGCGTGGGCAAACAACATGGGCAAACAACACCACCGTCCACCGACTTGTGAGTGAACCCACAAAATGGTACAGTACAGTGACGAAAGGTTACGAAGCTTTCACCAACGCCCCGCGCAGTTCTTGAAGTCGCAGATTGTATTTTGCGCGAGACTGGCTACACCAGCATCGGTAAATTTGAATTTCTTAACAACCTGCCGCCAGTAACATGTTCGATAAGGTAGCGGACAGCAGCGAACCAAGAAAATTCTC
>OUQQ01000387.1:1910-21244 GCA_900404475.1 Spongospora subterranea | reverse complement strand
GTTCGGTCTCTGAACAGTTACGTAGGCCAGCAATCATTGATGACGGGTTTCGGTGTCGGCAATGCATCAGCTAGTGTCACATCAGCGGCATTATCGTGGACGTTATTGTGTAAGCAGTTCGTCTTGGAATCCCCAATCTTTCATGGGCAAATTCTATTCTACAGCCGGCATGTCCATGTTGGGAGGTGTTTTATTCGCCTTCCGCACGTCATCCGATATTGGTGCAAATCCCAAGCGATGGCGTCTCTTTGCAGAGTTAGTATAAAACCTTTTACTTTTGATATCACCGATTTTTTACTCATGCTGTGTCTGATAGTTGTATGAACGATGTCGGGCTGACATTAACAATGGCAGCACCGTTAGCAGGCGACCTGTTTCTTCTTGTGGCATGTCTTGGCGCGATTTGTTCTGCCGTATGCGGTGTGGCAGCGGGGGCCAGTAAGGCGTCCATAACCCAGCACTTCGTGAAACAGAGAGGCAACAGCGCTCTGATATCGGATATTTACTCGAAGGAGGGAACACAGGAGACTATCGTGTCGCTACTGGGACTCGCTCTAGGATCAGGATTGTCGCTCTTTCTTCAATCACAAATCAGTAGATGGATGGTATTCATCGCGTTGACGTTACTTCATATTGTCGCCAACTACATCGCCGTCACGTCACTTTGTCTATCAACCTTAAATGATCAACGCGCGTCAATCTTGATCCGACATTTCGCACGATTCAACAAAGTTCTGACCCCTGGCCAAGTCGCTTCAAAAGAATCAGTTTGGGGGTGGAACACAGAGCCAGCTATCAAGCTAGGAGTGCCGTTGCATTCTATTGTGTAAGTGATATCGCATGTTGATAAAATATATTTTCAATTACGGATGCATTCTACTCAGGACCGGTCAATCATCTTACGAATGGTTATCGGAACAGTTAGCTGGGCATCATCAAGCACCACCATACCTTATTAGTTTACAACCGGATCAGTCTGCTCAAGTGCTGATTCATCGTTTTGCAACACCATTGCACGTGCTGCAGGCATACTTCGAAAGTCATTTCGTAATATCGATCGGGACAAAACACGTTCAGCTGCAGACCCAAACCGAGGAGGCGTTTCATTTGTTTATCCAATCGTTAAAAGAGAAGCAATGGACATTAGAGGAAATTCATCTTACTGACGAACGTTGGAGATGTGAATGGACGTAATAAACAGTGGAAGATAATGCAGCTAAAATATTCAGTCAAGTTAGTAGAGCGATGTCTTCTTCATAATACGAAGAAACTCTTCTTCATTGATTTCCCCATCTCCATCGCGATCTGCTTCGTCAATCATCTCCTGAAGTTCTTCGTCTGTCATGTTTTCCCCAATCTCTTTGGCGACACGCTTCAAATTTTTGAGAGTTATCTTTCCAGTTTCATCATCGTCGAACAACCGGAAAGCCTTTAAAATTTCCTCGCGAGAATCTTTCTCGCTCATTTTAGCTGTCATCATCTCCAGAAACTCACTGAAATCGATGGTTCCACTTCCATCACTATCAATATCAGCGATCATTTTCTTGATCTCATCTTTTTTCGGCTCGAAACCCAAGGCTCGCATTGCCACTTTCAACTCTTTGGCATCGATCGTTCCGCTTCCATCGGTATCGAATAGGTCAAATGCCTCCCTGATTTCCTGTTTCTGGTCGTTGGTGAGTTCCGGCGCCTTGGCCGGCCGCGAGCCCTTGGTTTTCACCGGGTTCCCTTTACGCGCGGTCGACATTCTCGTATTAGTTATGACGTTAGCTGTCGTGCCCTGGGACCCCAAATACGGGTGGGGGAGGAGGGGAGCGGCACAGCAAAGGCTGCTACGACTCTGTAACATATCGTGTGTACTCTGTTACGTGTCGTGCATATTCGGGTTACGTTAATTGAGTGTCAGGTTCATCATTCAGACTGCATTTGTTTTGAGGATCGTTCCGCATTCGGCGTTCATTCCCTATTTTGACACGTATCAGGATGGTCTCGTTTTTCTTCATGACAGTGCATTGTGATTGACAGTGCCCGACCATTCAGGCCAAGAACATCGTTGCCTGATATGGCTACATCGTCGGGGGATGGCCGATAACGTAGCTTCCATCTACCTCATCATTTGAATATCCTTCCGTTCTTCTATCGTTGAAGAATCATTGATTTTTCCAATCAAGTGGCTGGCTCAAGCATATCACTGTGTCTATCGTCTCCCATGGCGCTGTCGCGATAATGGCGATGTCTATTTTCCCTGTGATAGCCTTGTATCGTGGTGATATCGTGACAGCTGGATTTCTGAAGGTGCTGGAGAACTGAATTAGCTTGGGGCGATTTTTTAATTTGACTCACTAATCAAATTTATGAAGAGTTCATTTCATGAATTAAGTTAGTTTTGTCATTTTTTCCAAAATGATTATAGCCATGAAATCGGTCATAAATGTCGTAAAAACGCCATCCAAAGTCCAGTTAATCTCTGTCAACAGGCTCTAAGGCTATCTGGACGGCATTTGTAGCAAAAACCCATGAAAAACGATAGATTTGATTATTGTTTAGGGCTATTTACAAAAAAAGGGGTTCTTCAAACTTTGAACACCTAAATTCAGAGCCCTGGATATATATGGAGGAGCATCGTTCACGACTAGGTGATCAAACAGGTTATTTTCACACAAACGTTTCTTAAAGATATGAAAACCAATCGATTTTTATGGGGATTATCTGTAACTTTACCAAAACTTAAGGATCCGTTTTATGATTAGGCACTGCTTTTCCGACCACATCAGGTACGTAGGCGTCAATACAAGATTGACGCCTCTCGCTTTCATCTTGGACAAACGCGATTTGATAAGTAATTTTGGTAACTGCATACCCTCAGAAAGTTTGTCATCGAATTATAATAGGGTGCACAAAAAAAGTCACTGCCAACCAATAAACCAATGATGAAGACACTACAATGGTTTTATTCAGGAGGAGATCGATTTGAAATGTTCTTCACTTTTGATTATTGTTGATATCTTTGCTCGTTCTGGTTCTTCTCGTATCGTCATCTGCTGTATTCGAGGCGTTTGACTGTTTTGGTGGAGTTGTCGCCTCACTATCTTTCGTATCGTCACCTGTTGTATTCGAGGCATTTGACTGTCTTGGTGGAGTTGTCGCCTCACCATCTTGCTCTTGAACTTGTCCTGCAGAACCATCTCCAGTACGCTGCATACGCTTTGCCATCATGAACTTGATTAAGTCAAGTGGAATTATTAGAAGAATTGACCAGAACCAAGCAAACACCGCGGCTTTCACTCCAATTCCGATGAAGATGGTACGAGCTGTGAACACTCTACCGAAACCACTAACAGCGATGACGGTGGCGATGGATTGGGCAAACACGAACGCCAATATCAGCGCGTTGCTGGGTCGCGACTTCCACATCGATCCTGGCGTCCTCACTACGAAAATGGTCGCATGGCCAGTGATGGACACCACGAGATATATCAGACTTCGAAGCTTAGCTAGGCGAACCTGCTGAATATTGCACACTTCCTGGCCAAGTGCGAAATGACATGGCCAATCAGGATCTCCTTCGATCGAGTAGGTCCTGACGTATTCCCTCCAAACTGAAGCTTCAAATTGTCTGGGTTCAACCATCAGATTATTACACACACCTAGAGCGGTGCTTTTCTGGAAATGTAGCTCCCAGTTGCAATAAGGGTCCGAGTTCTTTCCCACTTTGAACGAGCCCCCGAACGATTGTAGAGAATCCAAGGTGAGGGCGCCGGACAGAATGGGGGTATGGCGAGCAATGAGAAACAGCAATAGAGTGCCGAACGCGAGCCAACTACCGAACGCCATTGACCTGATGAACAGATCTCGTAGGTTCCAACTATCAGGGGTTTTACTGCCAACCGCGTCGTCACGAGCAACCGCTATCATGGTTCCGTCATTGATCAGGACCAGGAACAAGATCACCACAGCCGGGAAATACCAATCGTAGAAGATGGTGAGAAATCCGAACGTCAGCACTATTCGAAACGAGACCGTCAAGCTGTATGTCGCATAGGAATACATTCGACTGAATATTTCACGACTCAGACGAATTGCGTCGATAATGACGGCTAATCCGGGCATCAACAGAACGATGTCGGATGCAGCTCTCGATGCTTCCGAGCAGCCAGCGACCGCAATGCCAATATTCGCCATTTGAAGAGCTGCACAGTCATGAACTCCATCGCCTGTGATCGCGACAACGTGTCCCTTCTTTTGAAGCCGATTCACAACCTCGAACTTATGCTTAGGATAGAGTTGTGCGAATCCATCGGCGTTTTCAACGAACTCCGGGTCCGGGTTGGAATCTAGATCAGACCCAGTCTTGAGCGATGACGATAATCCCAACAAGGCGCACGTCTCGACCGCACTAGAAAGCTGATCCGATGTGACCATCTTCACGGTCACCCCGACCTGTTCCGCATCGATCAGCGATTGAACTGAGTCTTCACGAGGGGGGTCTTGTAAAGCCAATAGACCGATTATCTCCCAATGGACCTGGTCGATGGGCATATCGGCGGGATCACGAGAAATCGCCACACCAAGAGTTCCATACCCTTTTCCGGCCAGATCGTCGATCTTGCTTGACACTTCAGCTTGCATCGCCTCTGAATACTTGTCCATCGTCAATAATATCCATGGAGCGCCTTTCACAGCTCGTAATGTGTTTCCGTTAGCACGAACCCGAACTGACGCCACCGTCTTTTTTTGCAAAGGATCAAATGGAATATAATGCAATAGCTCCAGTTCTGTCCACAACGAATCGCTTTGAGGACACGCCTTGATCACGGCTTTATCAACTTCATCGTCAGAATCGGTTAGTGCAGCAACGGCGGCATAAAACAAGACTTCTTCAGCTGTATGTCCATTGAAGGTTGCCGTCTCCGATCCGATTATGTCAAGACGTCCCGAGGTGATCGTCCCTGATTTATTGGCGCAAAGAATGTCCATTGACGCCAACTCCTCGACAGCCGTTAGACGCCGGACGATGATATCCTTCTTTGATAGGGCGATGGTACCACAAGCCATGATCACCGACAGCACTGCTGGCATTGCGATGGGAACAGCGCCAATGATCAGGACGAGGGTATTGGCGACCGCACTCCTCCACGATTGCCCTCGGAGACCCATTTGCGTCACCAGTTCCAGCACAATCACAACGCCGATAAACGCGACCACGACTTTGCATATAGCGGCGAATACTTGAGAGAACCGTGAATAGTGGGTAATCGACAGTAGATTAACGGCTTCTGCAAATACCGTATCGTCGCCAACGGCAACGACAACGGCATCACCTGTCCCTGATTTTACAGCTGATCCAGCAAAGCAAACATCCCCTTGTTTTTTGTTCTGTGTTTCAATCTGCCCTGTGGATACGGTCTGATCCACTCGTAGTATTCCATTGGTTAACAGCTTGACATCCGCCGGGATAACGTCGCCAGTTTGAATTGAAACGATATCCCCAATAACCAGTTTGACGGCGTAGAGCTCAACCCATTCCCCATCGCGTTTCGCGTGGCATTTCAAGGCGAGCTGATCCTTGACCAGAGCGCTGGCGTTGCCTGAAGCTTGCTCGCCATAGAAACAGATCAGCGCATTGGCCATGAGCAGGACGAATATTACGACGGCGTCAAACCACTGGCTAAAGATGAGCGCGATCAGGATCGCCAGCTCCAAGATCCACGACAATGGGCTCCATAGATATGTCATCAGGCGACGCGAACGAGGAGGTCGCGGGACTTTGATCTCATTGTAGCCGTTTTTCGATAACCTATCTGCCGCTTCATCACTGCTGAGACCATTGGGCGACGTTTCTAAATTGGATAAAACGGCTTCGGAATCCATCGATTCCCATTTGGAAAAGTTTGGCGTGTTGACAGTCGGATCGCGATCCAAACCGCTGACAACGACGTTCGGGGGGTTGTCATCTTCATTCCCCATCGATGGTTTGGTAGGACAGCTTCACCGACGAGGGATGAAATTTTCAGTGACCAACGATGAACTTCCGAAATCATTGACTTCCGGAATCCCAGTTGTGAGTCATTCGAAGAAGGCAACGATGACTCATGTACTTATGGGGTTAGACGCATGCTTAATACTCGCCAAATGTGTCCAGTTTGGACAGACTACAGGACAGAATCGGGGACAAATGGGTTTTTTCTCGGATAGGCTGATACGACATTGAGAGAAACGAGAATCAGTTCAAGGCAAGGGATATAACAGAGGAATATGTGTTATTGCAATTTTCGATAAATGTTCAACACCTTGTGAAGGTCATACTCAGAAACTAACACTGCTTTCAATTGTTCTATAAAAAATTGTGGCAAAAGTCGTTCTTAATGGTTTCATGAATGCCGGAACCAAGATGAACTCAGGATTTGACATTGTACACTTGTATTTGGCATCAGAAATGTGTCAAGTAGAATGAGAAGAAATTGGTGGTTTTCCTCATTTCACGATACACAACGATAAACTGGGAACAGAACAGAACCCCTCTCACTTAGAGCATGCCAATCAATGGCGCTAAACCCTAAACCGCTGCTACACGTATTTTTGAAACCAGAGAGAAATGAAGTTCTCATCAGGGGGGGGCCAGCACCTGCCAGGGAAGGACAGCCACCCGAACAACCGAACTTCAAAAAACTGACGACGTGACTCTGGCCAAATGATCTGGCCAATTGTTTCGCTGCAGACACGACAGCGCCGCTGTTTGACAGGGAGAAACCCCGTTTTCATCAGACGGTGCTGTGGCCCGCTCCGCCACATCTTTCTCCAACAAACAAAACAATACTTCCAACAAGGGAATAAACAAAATGGGTTTCAGAGGTCTCACAGCAGCTCTCAAAGAGTATCATAATGGCTCGCAGTACTCTGACTAATTCGAGGGGGGGGGGCACTAACAGCAACCCATTTTAAACACAGTATCGTGGTCAAGCGTGTTGGTCCATCTGTTAAAGAGCGATGAAACGTAGTCTAGAGAATTCGAAACCCAGTCCAACTGGCTGTTACACACCAGAAACCACGTCCCTGACGCAACTGGCGGTGCGGGCCATTGCGGCGCCCAAAGGATCGGATCCGTCTTCCGCCAGTCGACACGGCTCGTTCAACCAGAACTCCGTGCGGTTGAGAGCGAGCCTGGGGTCTGCTGCGGCTGGTAACGTGCAGGGAGTCGGTGTAACATCTCGTTACGGAAGTGAGTACCACACGAGCGGCCTTCTGAGGGCCATTTACATTATAATGGATAATGGAGGGTTATCCAATGAGGATTTCAGGAGAATTGCTGCCACACCGAGGCGTGTCGATGTTGAAGACACGCCCAGGAAAACCTCCAAGTTTCCGAAGCCGTCATTGCCGAGGCCTAATAAATCGAGAGGGAACTCGAAAACCACAACGCCCAGTCTGCTTCCATCCGGATACAGAGATAGAGCTCAAGGTTTGTAACCAGATCGATAAACGGTTACGAAGCACTATATTTACAATTGCACAGAGCGTCGAGATCTTGAGCTTGCCGGCGATAACGCAATAGCCGAGAAAGATGGGTTGACAAATATCGATGTTGAGGCGTTGCCTGAACATCTCAGTAAATATTTGGGAGGTGACGCGGATCGATCACATCTTGTCAAAGGTCTCGATTATTTATTACTCCAACGTTCCCGTGAGGCGAAACTTAAAGAAGAGGAGTTAAAACTAGAGCAAGCCATGGCTGAAGCTGCCGATCAGTCGAAGGTAAGAGGGCCTGAGTTTCGTTAAACTAAAAATTTTGAAGTTTTGTTTTCCAGCTTGGCAATGATGTCGCTGTCTCTGAATCGTTGAGATTCAATTCGGAAATGGCTAGGAATATTTACAACAAATGTATATCGCAAGTCTCTAAGCGAGTAAACAGACAACGATCGCAGTTAGCCACATTCTTGCCAGGTACGAAGCGTGATAGGTTTTATCGGGCAAAAACTTAAAGACAAAATGTTTAGGCCGAATGGTTTATGAGTTTGATACCGATGCTTTGAGTTCAGCATCGATGCCGACTATACTGCGGCGTAGCCATGAAGATTGTGGGATGACGGCTCCCCTAGTTAACACGAGTATGGAGGTTCCCAATCTGATGACCGAGCTTGTTCTAACAGCGCTTAATAATAGGACTCCCTGACGATACCCGATCGAAGCTAAACGAGGCGATGAGGTTCATTAGATCAGGTGCTAAGCCTCTCAAATATGAGCCGATTCCTGATTCGGTAATCCCGCCCGTTGAGCCACCGACAGCAATTCCTGCTGATGATGATGAGTCTGTGCTGGCTTTCACTGTCTTGTAAAAGCTGACATGCTGTGCAGTATATTCGAAGGGTTGGATGACTATGTATGTGAACCTCGAGCTGCCGATTCGGCAGATGTTAAGAAAGGCCGAATCATGTTCGAGAAAGAAGATGAGCCACAAGAAGTCGCACAGCCAGCACACGTTGCTAAAGTTGACATGAATCGGGTTATATTATTAGCGAAAGCGACAGCAGCTCAAGCAGGGGTGTCCGATAAACCGGAGCTTGTCGCCGAAGAAAAATCCAAAGCTGAACGACTGTTTGATTATGATTATGACGAGTATACAGCTGGAGCCCAGATGGGATATGATAGCGATGATGATGTCAAACGTCCGGTGGAAGCACCTTCGTCGGGCCCAACTGCCAGAAAGATGAATAAGATCAAGTCAAAAGAAAAATCCAAGCTCAACACTCAATGGCAGCAAATCACCACGATTATTGAGAAGAAAAAAGATGCCAAAAGGCGAAGTGAACAATCAGATTCCGCCGCGAGTAAAAAAGCAAGACCGACCTGATTATTATTTGAACGAAACAGTTTATTTATTAAAGTTTGTATGATATATAGTTTGTAGTGTATCAATCGGAAGTACGGCGACTGCTCAGTTTTCAAAATAACAATGGTGATCGGTTCAGGCAAATTACCTGTCACCATGTTGACGACGACGAGCGTGCTGGCTAGCTTTTGATAATATGTCCAGTTCACAACGAAGGCGCTCAATTGTAGCGGGGTTGACGACAGTATCGTCACCATCGTTCTGGCCCCCCTGACCAAACTTGGCCAGATCGGTTAATCCCTGACGTAATTGCTGCAGTGATCCCATGATTTCTTGAAAATCAGACAGGTGCCCGTCAATATTTTCAACAACAGAGCCAATATTCCCTGTAAATTTGTTATAAATCATGCCATTCTAATGTAATCCAATATAAAGTAATGTTCTACCTATAGACTGGGGATCGTCGGGATTGAGATGAGCGTTAGAAGAATCAATAAGCGGACACAAAGATTCATCATATTGGCCATTGAACAACTCCAGAACCTCCATCAGCCGATCAATATTATCGTGAGAAGGTACGATATCTGGAATTCCAATATTCTCGGGCCCGACCTTGTCCAATAGCTCAGAAAGTTGTGTCGACAAATATTCTAAAGAGTCCTCCGGAGCAGTAGAACTGTTTACAGGATCAACGATGATATCACACGGGAAGACAATTCGTTTTCCTAACAGTGAAGATTAATAATCAGATATGGATAGATTTTCGAGCGGATGAACGATAAATAACCTGTTAACACCTTCCGATAAGCCTCAGGGGTGGCGACATCGGCAATGAACGATAGATGAGTCGAAATGTCAAACGCATTGCTGTATCAATTCAACACGCTGTTGGGGAAAAGGAATATGAACACTGACTTATGGTCGACATGAAATTGCAGTTGTCGATCAAATAACGATATTGCTTCGGAGGATTCACCTTCCCCAGTCAATAACGATAGATCGTTGGGCGAGCAGATTCCAGCATGCGATAAGCAGAATAGCGTCTCTGTACCAGGTCATCGTTCAGATACTGGAAAGCCCCCGAAAAAATCGCAACGAACAACTTTGTGCAATATCGTCGTGGCGGCAATGGCGAATAATATTGGGCCAACGGGTTGTGCAGATGTTATATATATGTTGGAGGCGATGATTATCAGGGTAAGATAGGTTGATAACCATTGCCAGGTCCCTCCTTCCCCTTGACTCTGTCACTCTCCAACCCGGACCCGGAATATTGCGCCAAAGTCGAAATCGCCGGGAAAGGTGGTCAAACAGGGTGAAACACGCAACACAATCAATATGTCATGTGCATTGACCAAAGGACTGGTGATGGTTAGGGCTTCGGCAGCAAACCCTGACAAGGGTTTAGGTCATGACGGGAAAAGATGAAAGGGTCAATCAGATTCCATATTCAAATTCGTTGCTTGACATAGCGGTCGCATGAGATTCTTTAAAGATCTATTCAGTGACAGAGGGCGCTGTCAAGATCATGATTTGGGAGAATTATCACCGCTTATAGCGGCAGTTCAACAAGGTATTCAATGCTAATCATCGCCAACATTCGTCAACTGATCGCCAATAGGATCCCTGGAAGGTATCAAATCGATACTTGACGGGTATTCGAGCGCCACAACCAGCCTTGACGGAATAATGATTATCGCCATCGAGAAGGGCGATATCGACCTAGTTCGTCTACTCCTTCATAGTCGGCATTGTCATCCCAATGCGGTATCCTCCATCAGAGTCGCCGCTGTCAATGGCCACCGTGACATCGTTCGCCTTCTGCACGAGGCGGGCGCCGACGACATCGACTCAGTTGGAATACTTCGCGAAGCGGCCAAGAACGGGCACTATAACGTGGTCGAGTACATTCTCAAGGAAGGCGGTGGTGACCCGACCGCCCTGGAATCATATTGTCTTCGTCAAGCGGCTTCACGAAACGATGTCCGATTCGTCGAATTACTTTTGCACGACGGCCGCAGTGATCCGTCGGCCTTGAACTCAGCCGCTCTTCGTTTGGCAGCTGCTTGCGGGCACACCGATGTCGTCAAACTTTTATTGGCGGACGGTCGGTCCGATCCTGACGCCTCGAGTTCGGAGGCGCTGCGCGAGGCGGCTGCCGGTGGTTATGATGATATCGTGATGTTGCTGCTGAGTGATGGTAGGGCGAAACCCGATTCCATCGAGTCGAGCGCGTTGGTGGATGCCGCCAGAAGGGGTCACCGGAATGTCGTGAAACTATTGCTGAAAGACGGGCGCTGTTCACCCCAGGCCAACGATTCCGATGCGCTGTGTAGCGCCACGTCGAATCGGCATCTACAGATTTCTCGAATGCTGGTGGAGGATGGGAGGTCGAGTAGGGAAATGCTAGCCAGGGGAAAAGAGGTGATCAATAGGGAGCGGCAAAACCACATACGAGTAATCTTGCTGATCGAGGCGGCGAATGCGCTGTCGGAGCTGCCGAGAGATTGCCGATTATATGTGGAATGGTTGGCGTTTGGGCCGTTGATCGATTCGACCAAAGAACTGTCAGCCATCATTGCAAGGATCCAGGCCAAATGCTCACAGCCTCTGTTGGATGAAGCCTTTCAGACTCCAAAAGTTTTCGAAATAAAATATTTTTAGTTTATGATCGACAGATCTCTGTAGGGAGCTAAAAAAAGCGCAGAGATCAGCGGACACAGGGGAACAAGAACCTACAATGGACGAACAGAATGTCTGGACGACCTTCTCTCTTATGATTTCGTTCTTTGTGGAAGACCATTGGTTGATCAAGGGTTATCAACGGAATGGTCACCGGAATGGCGGCAACGGCAACAAAAGGTTCATAACTTGTGACTGTGTGTAATATCGAGTATTTATTAAAACTGGACAGGTGGAAAAATGAATCACATCCAGGAAACTGCCATTTCGGTCACGGTGGGTTTGCGCCCAAGCTAAGCTGCCACAAGCCGCGCACGGTGGAAGGGGTTTTTGAAAATAATGCCCAGGGGTTCTCAACCTGCCTGATCCGTCACCTAGCGACAGATCGACAGCAGACGTGATGCAGCGCTAATGCAGAGATGTATGGGAAATTGGGAATGGCGCTACACAGTGCCTGACCCCAGCACGTCCACTGAGGTTCCCTGGGTACGGGTTGCGCCGTCCAAACCAGTCCGAGGATTGTACACCCATCACTGGAGCCATACTGCATCGTCGTCGACTGTGCTGTATACATGCGTGAGTGTGATGGCCAGTGCCCCCCGTTGCGCTGATCAGACTTTAGCCATGGACCCAGCCCCGCACCACAAGGCGCAAGATTCAGAACACACCTCATACACGATCTGTGACGAGAAAAAATCGCTCGAAATTATCGATTGGGTCGTGGTCATAGTCGTGTCGTCATTATAGATGAGGTGCTTGACGAGGCGCCTGCGAGCGAGGGAAACCGGCACGCTAGAATGCCCATGGCAGGTTGGAAGGAAAACGGACCGTAAACGGTTCTGCAATATGCGCTTGCATGCGGACGCTGATACGCACGATCCCGATACGGCGATCAAGCTGCCGCTGCTAAGGCGCCGATCTGATATTACGGAGATGATGGTTGCAGGGAATCTCTTGTTAGCGCTGACTCAGACCGGCGTTTGTGTTGCGTTCAAGATTCACACGCTGCAGCGCGTTTGCTATCTGAACATCGCCGAAGATGAGATCATCAGGAGCCTTTTCTACAACAAGGCCAATAGGACTGTCATTACAGTATCTGTCTACCGTAATGATGATTACAGCTCCCTCAAATGCCGATCAACTCCCATCTCCGCCTTAGAAGAAGGCAATCCGTCATCTGGCATACCGGTGTTCCAATCTGAATCTCTGCGATATCCTGGGTTCATTGAGTTCGACGAAGTCAACTCCAAGATTTTAACATATTCTGCCAGCAACTGGTTCGTATCTCGTTATTTTCTTGGCTAAAAGTGTTCTCACATTGTAATCTCATCAGCCATTATAAGGTTTGGGACCTTATCAATTACTCTCCACTCCATTCATTCTGCGATTCAAGGATCGCTGAAGTCAAAGTTAGGTCTGTCTAATGCCTTCCTTACTTCTATGATTATAGTTTTCTAACCGTTCGTGTCAGTCTGGGCATAATGCTCTTGGTTATTCAACATACGAAGTCAAATCTTCCATTGAAGCTCATCGACATCGAAAATGGAAAAGAACTTAAGACATTCAACCATCTAATCAAGAGGAATAGGAAGATTGACTTTGTCGAGCTGTTCAATGAAAAACTTCTAATCAAGCAAGCCGGCGAAAATCTCATCATTGTCGATGTTTGCAAAGGCAGTTTTATTGAAGTCTCTCAAACGGATTTTCCCACTCCTTCTGCCTTCATATTTTTGTATGAGAACCAGCTTTTCTTGACATTTCGGGGCAATCAGGTCTATGCTTGGAATTTCAAAGGCCAAATTGTCACAAAGTTTGAAGATCATTGCCTATTCACACCCGGTAATTACGAGCAATTTCATTTTGCAGTTTCTGATGTAAAATTTCGCGATAGACTTTCACTCGAACAGTATATTCATTTCGCGATCACAAGATTTGATTATATCTCACTGTACTAGTGAAAACAGCACACGCGGAAGCATCAACATCTCCAGCGTATTTTCAGGAGCGCTTCTGGGCAAGATCTCTTGTCCTGATTCTGACGGTCATTCTGCCAGAGGGGCAGCTCTGGATAATATCACATCACTTTGCTTCAGTGAACAAACAGGAACGGTTTATACTGGGAATCGAAATGGTATGATCTACGCTTGGTCCAATTAATCTAGCAATATTTATAATACCTCCAACAAGCAAATCGTATAATATCTTTTTGTAATAGAATCTGTACATGATAGTCAACCTTGATCCTTTCTTTGGGTTTACCAAATCCCCACTTTCGCCATCGGGATGTCCAAATTTTCGAAAAGCCCGCGTCCTAATTGCACTGAACCAGAAATGACTTGATATATGTACACATGAGTGTATATTAAGATGAGTGATCGACAGTGAGGCGCAGCCCCAATCAAGTGTGTACAATCTAAGTCGCCGCCCAACGTGTTCGGCAAATTGCCATTTTCGAAATTTTTTGGCCGGGGGGAATTTCGGGCCGTGCAGCGGTACTCGGGGGGCTACAGACCGGTTCCCAGATGCACGGGCGGGCGTTGGGCACACCCATTAATCTTGGCGATCGGCGGTATAGCAGGGGCGAACGGGAGAATCTCACTCCGCCGTCTTCCGTGTTCAATCGTTTGCGCATCAGCCCGTCGTTCGATGAGTCCGATTCCTTTAGGGCGGCCACGCCCCCGCCAGAATGGGCCCAAAGCAACAGAAAAATGGACGACAAGGTCTATCAACGATGGTCAGAGCTACTATTGTTTCTGAAATAGTATTTGTTGTGATTATAGATTTCAGAATATACAAAATTCAAATCTCTATACGAATCGAAACTTGAATTATTGGAAGTTCATAGAAGTGAATTGGACGGTATTAGCGTAATGTTTGGTCCTCGACTTTTTGGTTTTGAAGATCAAATTTCACAGGCTGGGAGAAGAAACTAAATGAATGGAAGCAACAGGTTATCGAAAGGCAACAGTCTCGCGAGCGGATATTGCAAGAGAAGCTCAAGGTCTATAACGAGAATGTGAGTAAATTCGAGGAGCGAATGCGCTCTGAAAAGGCGTCCTTACAAGCGGAGAAGGATTTGATCAGGAGGGGTCGCCTGAAAGCGGTTAGTGATTACGATGAACAAGGGAGTCTGTTGAGGTATAGGGCCAAAGAACTCAAAGAAATGGAAAGCGCTGTTTTACCTCGAATGACGGCCTGTGAGAAATTGGAACGCGAACTGCAAGAACGACAAGCGAATCTGAACGAGAGGGAGACGACGATATCCAAACGACAGTCGAAGTTAGAGGACAAAGAGGAGGAATGTAAAAGCGTGTCGAAGGCGTTAGCCGCTCGCGAAACCCGCCTGGAAAAACGCGAGGAAGAGGCGGATGAATTGCGGGAAGATCTTCGGAGCAAAATACGGGAAAGCGAGCGATGTTTGGAGGATTTGAACAGGAAGGAGGAGGCGATGCTGAAGCAGAAGGACGATTGTGAGAAGAAGACGCGGATGCTGGACGAGCTGATCTCGCAGCTTGAAGATCGAGAGTCGCAACTAACCAGACGAGAAGCTGATCTGGTTCGACGTGACGAAGAGTTCTCGAAATCTTTGGAAGAGGCGAGTGCCGAACTAGCGGAATCAGAAAAAGAAATCGCCGAGAAATCCAGGTAAGACAGTCGGCGGAAATTGGTTTGGGTGGCTGAATCCGTCGTTGTCGTAGGAACATTGACATCGCCAGGGCCGAACAAGAAGAGACATCGAGAAGACTGGGTAGATGGAATGAGGAGCTGCGATCACTGAACGAGAAAGTGATGGCGCGAGAGAAAGACCTAGAGTCGCGGGAAGACCACTTATCCAAATACCTCTCATCGTTTGATCCTGTCTAATTCTCTCCATTTTTATATTTTTTTTTCTCTCACAATACACCTAATTTATTGCTAATTTACCAAGTTTCCTCCAGCCGCCTCGCCTTTCCTTTTCGTTGAACTGAATGTGTTTATTTCAAGATGTCGTTTTCCCATATTCCCCGTCGTTGGTTTCTGAATCGATCCCGTCAACTTTGTCTCGAAGATCTGTTTCTTGGCGTTTCTCGACCGCGTCGGCGATCGCTGCCTCATCGGGTTGCATCATCTTGGCCAGCCTGTTCTGCATCTGGTGCCGTTTCGCCATCCGCTTCTGCATCTCGTCCCGGAACGCGAACTTCTTCACCTCGATCATGTCGTCGACCCACTGCTGTCGTTGCCGTTCGATATCGTCCTTGATCGCCCTGATCCGCCTCCTGGATTCGTTGACGGCGAACTCGTGATTGGCGATGACGGCGTCCCTCTTATCCCTGATATCTTGTCGCCATTTCTCCTCGTATCGCGCCAGCGATTGGGCGTTCTTCTGGCGCAGCTCCGCCAGCTGCGCCTGCGCCGCGTTGATCGTGGCGCGATCGACCCGCTCGCGTTGCTCCTTCTCCGCCGCCCATCGTTTCTCCGACTGAACGTACCAGATCTGAAACTGGGCGACCTCGTTCTGCATTTCGATGAGGATGTCCTGGACGGGCCCGTTGACATCCCCCCCGGTTGGCGACGATTGGTTCCTGGACCTGAATTGTCCCCGATTATGATTGTCGATATGGCGATTCACCTCGTCAACCAGTTCATCCCTGGTGTCGCCCCAGGTTCAGACTAGGGCGCACTTGATCACGCCCGAACACAAACAAACTGACAATGTTTCGCCATCGCGTGGGTCGTCCCACGTCGTAGTCTTGGCCACGTGATCCTTGTAGTAGACGGCGCCGTTCCCGTCGACGTGCTGCGAATATCGTGGTGATAATCCCCGGGGGTCGGTCGCGGTCATGGCGCCGTGATGGCGGAACAGCTGTCGGGCGGTGGACGCGCCGCCCGATTCCAGGACGAGATCCCAGTCGGCGGGCAATCCTCGCGGGTCGATCCACGTGCTGCAATTGGCCGAATAGCAATAGAAGAACAGGTTCCCGTCCAGGGTCATACTTTGCTCCCAACCTGTATTTCCATCCACAGCCCCCCGTTCGTCAACAACGAAACCCGATCCGGTTCGATGGCGACAACAAACCCGGTGGAAGATAACGTGGATCGGACCAGGTTGTTTGCTTGGTAGGGTGGTACCGGAAGAACAGGAACCCGTCGGCGTCGACGCTCAATCCCCATCCTCGTGGAAGCGCTGCACAACCAGGGTCAAAGATTACCGTTCGGGTTCGGCAAAAACGACTCCCGAAACTGACGTTCAACGAAATCGTCAGGAGACGGTTTTCGTCGAGTGCCGGCGGTCAGAAGATGTTGTTCGGAATGGGGAGCGGTTGGCGCTCGCCAACATATCGACGCGCGCAGCGGCGCGAATCGGTCCATGGTCGGGACGAGCTGAACCGGGGCGCCTGAACAACGATCAGCGTTGGAGATACGGACGGCGGGGTGGGGAGTCGGTGTCAGATGGACCGCGATAGTTGGCGGGGAGCGGGGCGTGTTCCCATCCGACCGGACCGGGATTCACTCCTGTGAAAAACCGACGACCCCGTTCATCACAACTTCCGCACAACAAACGCCAAACATTCCAGACCGTGTTCGGTATTGGCGCCGCTAATCATCTGGAATAGGGTCGGACCGTTGACGAACGCGATCGTCCCTGACGGCGAAAATCATCCCGATGTTCAGGTCATCGCTCCCGCACAGTGAATTTACCGTCGAGCTGGTGGCGATCGGTGGACGACCCGACGTGGAGCGCCTGCGCGAATCGCTGAATATCGGTCCGGGCCGGATGGTGATCGTGCAGCGATATACGGCAGCTCCCAATCTGTTGCCATTCGCCAGAACCGGGCCCCTGACCACAGATCGCCGCCTCAGAATATCAACAGAACAAGTGCCACACGCGACCTCCAAAACCTGTTGATCCGCCGCCGCCGATAATCCGAATAGGCGAATATGAATAAACGCCATGTCGAAATCGATAACGGTCCCGGAGATGGTGATCGGATCGACGTCCTGCCAGCGAACCTTCAGCCCTTCATCAACGTCGACCACCTCCGAGTGAACGATCCGATCTTCCCTGAACACTTGTCCGATCAGAAACGCGTATCGGGGACGCGATCGGCGGGCGGAGGGCGCTCGCACCGTTCCGAGTACGACACGGCGAGTTTCGCCCTGGAATAGGCGGCGATGGGCGACGAGGGCTGGGCGGCGACGGGGGCGGTGCTGGAGAGGACCAGGTTCGAGATGCAGCAGAGGAGGCGGGGGCAGATCTGGGTCATCTCGACCATCATCACGATGCGCCCGGCCGGCACCTGGGCCTGTACGTCCAGCTGGAAGTCCTGCATCGGCTGTGGCGGGAGGCGGTCGGTTGTTTGGGGCAATGATGGCGATAGCAGGGGACGGCGTACCGGCCCGGTGGCGATCGTGTGCAGATCGGTGGACGCCGCGCCCAGCAGGACACAGCGGCCGTCGAGACCGCGGTCGAACACGCTCATCGTCATGGAGAGATCGCGCAGATCGTGAACGGTCTCGAAGATGAAGGTGAAGGCGGTACTCCAGGACGGCGCATCGTCTGATAACACCCGGCAATGAACACCCCGATGGCGAGATGTGTTGTGGGAACGCGGGAGGCGATCACCTTCCTCCACGAATTCCGTCTGTAAGATGCGATACTTGTTGGCGAAATCGACCCGGCAAAACGGCATAATCGTGTGTTGGGCGTCCCTGATATGAAAGGGGTTGGGAATAACGGGGGATCAGATGGGATTGGGGGAAGGGGGGAGGAGCTCTAACGGATGGGGTGAACAGATCAGACCGCTCGCACCGATCTCGGCGATATTCACCAGGAACCGGGCCATCCCTTCCATCGCTCGCTGCTCGGCCTGCTTGGTGATTGGGGGATGGCGCTACGATCGACCGAACACGACACACACACACTACACCACATGTGCTCTGTGACCATGAGGGGGGTGATCGTTGGGGGATTGACCCACCCGTCAAGCGCCATCACCGATATACCTATTTGGCTCATTTGACCACTCTCTGGTTCAACAGTTATTCCAACACATATCGCAAACCCATTTTGGGGCACAATAACAGGACGGGGAGTTGTTCGTCGTCGTTGTCAGTTCAACAGTACAGAGAGAACACAATGGGGTTTATTGACGTGATTGAACCACACCAGATCCAGCGCAATTCTCGTGTACTTGTTCATTTCGTGAATCAATCTCCAGATTCCCAGCGTTCAGCACGTTCCCGCGGAAACCCGTTTCGACAACACTCTAATCGGGGGAAACACTCCAGAGAGATCTAAATCGCCACAGTTTAATTCAAAAGTATCTGAGCAAAGTACCACATCGGTGAACGCCATCAATGATGGTTGATTGATGGTCGGGTGGCGATAATTGGCACTGATTGTGGTGTGTGTGTGTGTTCCGGGTGTGCGCAGTGGCCAGCCGACGGACACCGCCCCGGCCAAGGGTCCAAGCCAGATTGATTGCACCTGTTTACGGGTCCGGATTAGAGCACCGATCGTGGGGCATTTTTATAGGACGCGCCCAACGGGTCGAATCACGAGGGATCGCAGTGTGAGACTTGGCGTTAGCGAACGCCAATCATGAGCGTACCTGGCAGTAATATTGCCAATAACAAAACGTGCCAAGCCAAACTGGTCCTTCTTGGCGATTCATCGGTCGGCAAGAGCTCGCTTGTCCTGCGATTTGTCAGAGGGCAGTTCTTTGAATATCAGGAGAGCACAATCGGAGGTAGTTTTTTTTTGTTGGTGTTTTTTGGTTCGCAACTGATTGTGTTCTCGTTTCGCTCATGTTGTGTGTTGTTCCGCGAACAATGACATTAACCC
>OUQQ01000392.1:0-18956 GCA_900404475.1 Spongospora subterranea | reverse complement strand
GTGTCACAGTCATTAGTGTACCATGTTGTGCGAGTGTCCAAACATCTCGCGCGGTTCAACCGCGCGCGGTGGGGATAGGCCGAATTCTGAAAAGCTCAAAACGTAGCCTCACAGAGTTCGAAACCCAGCAAAACTGGTTTTTTCACCAGAAACCTACTCCTCGACGCAAATTTATTGGCCGTGAAAAAGGGCCACGCTAAGTGTGATACACACTTAGAGCATCTCCACCCACGGACATTATGTAGTGATTTGTCCGTCCAAGAACGGCTTCTTTTGTGGTCGGATTCACCAAAATACGGGGTATATCTGTGTTTTAGTGAAAATTACTGAATATTCTGGTTTGTTTAAATGCCTACGGTAGATCTTCAGGGTCAGAGATTTCACCTGATTAGATAATGAAATCATGATGGTCCGCATAAGAGACCGCTGACGGGCCATACCAATCCGGGCTCCTGTATCATCTGTGGCGTGCGGTTTTACACCGTTACAGTCAGAGTCTAGTGCAACCGTGCAAGACTGCAAGTGAGAGACTGAAGACGGACAGCACTCATGCTGAAGGCGGTGGTCATGTGTTACAGTCTGGTGCAAGTAACAGATTGTAGACGGTAGAACCCTCAAGTTTCAATCCGGTCGCACTTTGTTTACGTCTCAAGGAATCGATACATACACCAGTGTACATACTGATACTCTGCCTCCAAGTGTACAATGTCCACAACTGGAACATATTTTCGTTTTCGAAAGTTGGTCCACCGACTCCGTTTTATGGGTGATCAGATATTATACACCAACAATAAAAAAAAATGTGACTCTTTTTCGTGCGGCATTTTGAAAACGAACCTGGTTCGGTTTGAAACGAACCTTTTGAATATTTTTTGAATTTTTCAAAAAAAAGTTTGGGTTCGAAAATCGATCGGCGTTAGACCCTTCATGCGCGTAGGCGATTGTTTGAGTTGTCGTCTCCTGACGTCGTGTTGGCCTTTCTAAAGCCGCAGTAGCCCCCTCGTCGACCTGGGATTGATCCATCCGTCCCGCAGGGCTCGATTGACCGACCGGTGAGGGGTTGCGCTCAACGGACGTCTTGCGGCTTGCGCAGTGTCGGACAAGTGGTTTCGGCCTCTAGTCACGGGATATCGTTCATTGTTGATCATTGCGAATTGGAATGCCACAGACGGTTCGTCTCATCGCATTATAAACCGTGACAGATTATCGGCCATTTGTGAGACGTCTGTTTGACTGCCCGAACTTGTAGCTCCGCTTGGAAATATGGCCGTTCACTATAAATTTAAGGAAGCCAAAAGTTGGGCGACGATCGCATTCGATTCAGCCGTGATATCGGTCCTAGACCTGAAACGGGCGATTGTCCATAATATTAAGGAGGCTGATCCTGACGAGGAAATCAAAGACGACATGATATTCACTAATGCTCAGACAGGGGAAAGTAAGAGGCAAATACAGTAAAATTTTCACCAGTTCATAATATCTGCCACCGCAACCACAGTGTTAAATATGGCTTCCATTAGATCATTATATTATTTCAAACGAGGTCCCTTAATCTTATTTAACGACATGCTGTGAATTTTCGTGTCCATTTTTAATTGAACCTTTCCCGTTAGGGTACGTTGCCGAAAATTTTTTGATCCCGAAGAACACATCTGTCGATGTTCGGAAAATCCCTGCGAATCCTGCAGCGTTGGAGCGCATGCATCAGCCTCCGGTTGTCACAATCTTATCCAACGGGCGACCGACTAGTCTGACCACCGGGAGTGGTGATGAGCCGTCGTCCTCTGCCGACGATGAACTTCGACGTTTGGAAGAAGTCCTCAACCAGCCACTTCACACTGGAGGTCGATTTTACGCCATCAATTCGCAGTTCTCTGATTTCATAAATTATCTGCCAAGTCGTCTTGTTCCCAATTGAAATTATTTTCATAGCTTCGGTTTATCGCCATATCGATATCTTATCGTCTATTTTAGGAAGCCGACATTCCCGTCCAGGGCTTCTATCGGACCTTGCATCTGCCTTTGACGCTCCGGCGCCGGCGTTAGTTCCCCCTGTTCCCGCACGTCCTGATCATTCTCGTCAGCGGCCTCAGTTCAGCCGCTCCGGCCGTCCTAGGCCAGGATACATTTGCCACCGATGCCAATCTCCTGGTCAGTTTCCCAATCTGCGCGTTTCAGTTGATTGCCGGTTTTTCACAATTTGAATTTTAGGGCATTTCATACAAGATTGCCCCACCAATGGGAATACCGAATTCAATTTTCAACGACCCAAACCTGGTACAGGTATCCCCCTTTCCATGTTGAGACCAGCCGAATCTGGGCAAGGCGCTTATCGTCTCGAGGATGGGTTAGTTTGGTTTCTTCGTTATTTTCATAGGTTTTTACAAATGATTACAGTTCTTATGCTAACATTGAGCCAAACCATCGCGCCTTTGTCGAAGCTTTCTCGGCCCATGACCGAGCTGAAAAAAAACTCGCAATAGAAAAAGCCAGGGCGTCCGCACATGATTTAACGTGTCAGATCTGTCAGAAACTCTATCACGATCCTGTAGTGTCATCCTGTTGCTATACCACCTTTTGTCGAGCATGTATTGCTGCGAATCCAGTAGGACCATGTTGCTCGCGCAGAGTCAATAAACATATAACACCGTCTTCGTTCATCAGGAATGTCCTACTTGCAAAGAATCCGTGTCAAATACCGATGAATTGAACCGAAACGTGGCGATCGCGCAACGTGTTGCTGATTTTCTCAAGGCGGAAGAACTGCCCATCGCTGATACAAGTCCCGTCGAGCCACAGCCTCCAGCTCCGGCGCCTGAGCGGGCGCCGATACCGATATTCCATTCCAGTAATGTCAGATTTGAGAGGAAACATCGGCCAGTTCTCGATGATCGGGCTCCTGCGCAATCCCCGAATGCTGAGCCAGTACAACCTGAACCTTCTCAACATCACGTTCCTATCGAGGTCCAACGCGCACCTCATCGTCATATGCCCATCGACAACCAAAGGTTTCCTCAGCAACACGCCCCTGTTGTTCATCAAAGACCGCCACAGTACCATTTGCCTGTCGAAGTTAAACGCCTACCACCGAACGATGTTGCCAGACAGAATGCATATCAGGCTGAAATGCAGCGGCGATATGCGATGGAAGTGGAGAGACGTCGATATGAACAGGACACGTCGAGTCATCGCAGCGATGAAATGCGGCGACATTACGAGTTCGAGGAGCAACGTCGTTTAGCGGAATATGATCGACGATATCGGGATAGTATGAGGCATCGTGATGGCGACGATCACAGACATGACGTGCGGCGACCTTCGCCCGGCCGTTATCCTACTAATGAATCAAGACATGAATACCCAAGTGATCCGCGAAGATCGTGCCGAAGTCGTAGTCCGGTTTCTATCAGACATCGCGACCGTGATATTCGTGTTCGCAGATAGGTGTCCGCATCACCTCAATAGTTTGTTGATCAAATTTCAACTGTCGTGCATCCTCTGATTGTGAACTGCATCGATCCGGAAAAAAACCGTTTCTCAGTAAACAACCGCAAGAATAAAATTCAAAATCTTGATTCGAGGAAACAATTGACGCTGTTGTTACTCTGTTAAGGACAACGTTGTAGAAATTCGGCTAGGTCTGGCATGTCAGCTATACAGTTCAACTTCAATGTGTTTGCTAACAGTGATTTTCTGCGAGATTCGTCTGCTAGCAAAAATAGTCTACACTTTTGGCATCTTTTATACAAACGGGCTCTCATGTCGCTGATTATTTTGGCTGGCAAACAGCGATATTGCTCAAGTTCGGGTCCTCTATACCTAACTCTGGGTACAATGAAGACAACTACATGTATCTGATGCCTTGGAATGGAATTTCCTCGTTTTGATGATGGTTGCTTTTGCTTGGCTCATTTGAAGACAAAATAACGTCCTGAAATTGGATCACTTTTGCGGGGTACAGCCAAATTTCCAGCAGTTTGTTCAAATCATTGTCATTTGGGCTTGAATGCATTCCAAGGCATCAGATACATCTTCATTGTGCCCAGATTTAGACATGGAGGAGCACTGGGTGAAGCAGTCAGCGAATTTCAAAACGGAAGGGTGCCCCAACTCCCTCCCATTGATTCCTGAAAGTTAATTCAGAGCGTTCGCTCTCTGGCAAAAAAACGTTTAAACTGAACAAAACCGCAGCCCAGCATTGATCTGCCGACTGAGAAGTCCCTTTCTGCGGATCGTGACTAGGTAAACAACAGATCGATCAAGTCATGGTCTCTCCAAAGTCCACGACTTTACTTTCACCATTCGCAATTGAAAAACAGATGCCAATGGTTTGCAGGCGACAGCAGTGCGACAACAGAAGTTCAACGACAGGCAGAGGTTTTTCAAGGTTTTTGAAACAATGCGCAAGTAGACGTATCCATTACGAGCTTTGGAACCAACTCCAAAGGTCATCATGGTCGACGAGATGATCGATATCTTGCAAGAAGAGCGCTATCCATCGATGGATCAGGATCGTTGATGCCTGAGGCTTCGTGTTTGTGCTAGCGACTGGGTCAAGTGCTTCAGCTCCTGTCCCTAACGATGATGCAGGACGATGTTCGTCCCCAATGGAGTTCAGAAGAAGAAGATTATGATGCCAACGATGATCAGCCTCAGCAAATTGAATAATACAATGGATGAGATAAGTTCGAAACCCAGCAAAACTGGTGTTTTCACCAGAAACCTACTCCTCGACGCAAAAAGTGGAAATACGGCATGATGATGAAAAACCTCAACCAAAAAGGTTTTTGAAATGAAAAACCTAAAACCTAATTCCAGTTTTCCCGTAAAGTAGGTTTTTTCCAGCCTTGGTACAAATGCATTGACACGAAGCGACACAGCCACAGACACTGGGGGCTGCACAGACACGGACGACTGGGAGGGAGTTGAGGGCTGCAGGCGATTGGGAGTTTTGAGGGCTGCAGCGGTGCAGCCTGCAGACGACTTGGGAAAGCTGGGGGCTGCGGCCCCTAAACCACTGGGAAAGCTTGGCGTCCCTGAAGTCTGGACGACTGGGAAATTTTGGTGCCCCTGAACCCTATAGCAGCCATCGCTGCTTTTAATCGGTTTCGTGGATTTATTTAAAGGAATAGGCAATCGTGATGGGGGATCACGTCATGACGGGCGTTGAAAAGCAGACCCACATCCTGACTGCCAGAGCCGCATGTGTGGAAGTATTGGCGTCCGTGTTAAGGCGCCAAGCTGAGCTTCAGATTGAGTTCGCTACCAAGTCCAGAGAGATTCCGTCATTCGTCGGAGCAGGAATGGAGATAGTTTCACACGAACATCGAGACATGAAAAACGCCATGCAGTCAATTATGGCGCTTCAACATTGGATGGCCGATATGATGCTGAAATCAGGTAATACTCTATTGGAAGTATCTCAAGAATTGCGTCATTCGAGGTGCAATGTTCGCGATACTATTAGAGCGGTGTCTGGCAAGGAAAAAACGCTGAAAAAAGATCACGGATCTGAAATGAAAGCGATGGAGAAGTTATTTGTCAACTGCCAAAAACTTTCGGAACAAGTAACCCGGTCACCTCAGCTTTTTGTCAAACCCCATCCGCCTGAATATTAATGAGTTCAGGCAGTATTTGCTCATTGGGCTGTAGTAGATGTTGATGCCCATCATACTCCAGAGAGTGTGGAGTGTTTGCCACGATTACAGAAAGTAGCCGATACTCGGTTCAAAGAGGTTCGCGATGCTGACACACGTTATTGCGAGTCTGTAAGAGTTGCTCGAACCGGTGTACTGGTATGTCATCGCCCTCTATTTCTCGTCCATATATTGACTTTTTAACAGAGGCGGCGAAGAGATCGCCGCTGTTTAATCTCGACGTTGATCGATGCTGATCGATTAAGGATCAGCTCCTGTCTTTCGTCAATGTCAAAATGGCTTGTCACATTGAACGAGTTTTCCAGTCAAGTCATAGAACGCGTGTCCGCGGTCCAGGATGTTGTGAATGAGGTCAACATCACAGCAATCGATAATTCTGTTGAAGACGTCAGATATATCCTAATCAAAATTATTCCCTCTTGGTCGTTCTAACAGTTTTTAGGATACCTTGACTAAAGATGATGATGGTGTTCCCGAGTATATTCAGGTTCCAGCGATGGCTATTGTGCCTCATGTTTCCTCTCAAGTTCGCTGTACATCAGAGACTAATTCGCCATCCTCAACGAACTCTGCAGGTTTACTCCATTTTGCGCCATCGGAAGGGTTCACCGAAATTCTTATGCTGTTTCTATTTAGCTCAAACAATTGAAGCGGAAACTTTCTGGGATTATGCACTTCAAGCAATTATCGATCCGTCTAAAATTGATCAGTCAAAAGTGCCATTCCCAACAGCTAAACCGGGAACCGACAGCACTAAACAGGCGTCTGCAAAGTCTTTACGAACTCCTCCGCTCAAGTCACACCGCCCTCCTCTTCAGAATGACCGATGTAATCGGCGTGCTGAACTCGGTCAACAACGTTCAAGTGCTGCACTACCTAAAACAGCGCTTCCACCGAGTGCTGAAGAATTGTCGCTACCTTCGTACAATGAATCTGGAGCTCCTACTCCTGGTCAAGCGGGATGCGAACCTGGCGAAACTGCACACCGTCGCGTTGAACCTTTGGACTTACGCTCACGATGCCTTATGTCATTGGAAACCACTGTCGGGCGACATGTATTTGCCAATGCGTTAGACAGGCGCCGGATGTCCATGAAGCCCAACACTTTGTCAACGCCAGCGTTCAATGCTTTAGGCGAACTTATGAATCTGCTGTTAACGGGAGCTCAACGCGATCTTGAAGGTAAACCAGTGATGCAAATTCTTTCCGCAGCATCATCTCTACATCTTCGCGATTCTGCGCAAACACCTCTTTTAACCTTAATCCAGAAACATCCAATCTGGCAAGGTGTATCGGTGTGGGTAGCCGCTTTTACTTCTGCTGAACCTGAGCAATGCCAACGATGGTACTGTCAAGAGGAATGCGAGGACCTGCGCATGAGAAATTCAGCCAACGCTTTCAGTCTTTTGATGCTGATGTCTCGCAATATGGCGGTTCTAGATGTTGGAATTGAGTTGACCTTAGATTTTGTCTCCAGAATGGCCACTCTAGCTGGCCTCGAAGCCGATAAGGTCGAGTTGTTGATTAGGGCAGGTAACGTTCCATCATTATTAAATGCTAATCAACTCATGTGTTTGCAAGTTCATCATGAATTCGGAGAAGAATGTCCTGAGTCTTCCACATTTAGTTCCCCTGCACAAGAAACATCGGAAAAGTCGTCAACCAAAGAAAGGTTTTCATTCAAAGGACTTCTACGTAGAAAGTGCTCTCGTTGAACAAGATTAGCTTTTCATTATTTACATTTACCTTATTCATAATATATCTGCTCTACCCATTTGTTTCACATTCTCAAGTTTGTGCTTTTTATCGAACTCCGAAGTACTTTTCACAGAATGGCTCGGTAGCACCGAATCTGTCGTCCGTGAGATCTACACCAATTCAGTTTTTACTTGATCTAACCTGTTTGCAGTCAACGATAATGGGGTCTTCTCAAAACTGCTTCCATCCGAAGAATGCCCCTCCACAGCCGAATCTACTTCATCCTTTGCGTGTTTTCGACATGAGCAGTTCAAGCATCGCCTGCAAGACAGCACTGTTGAAAAACTACGACAATTACCTGCCCCGTTGAATTCAAGAGGTTATACTGAGTGGTGGTCTATCAAACGATGATCGGTCGTTGTTGATGGAATGCTCGCGAACTCGAGTACGCTGTGAAAAGTGTATCAGATTACAGTGACAGCCGAGAGAGCATCAATCGTTTTTTGAACCAAAACGGACCGACTGACTCGGTTTGGTGTTTCCTCTCATTATCCTGCTTTTCCAAGCAAAATTTCAAGTTGTTCAGAATAAACTGTGCCAACACTTTTCTAGTGATTTAGTAATCCGGGTTGGGCGCCCCTTTGCTTTCCCATTCGTCGATTTTACAGACGATTGCAATTATTCTCATGCGACATACTCTAATCACGCGAGCTTACAAACCTGGCAGAATGTCAGAGGAGGCCAAACAAGATTCTACCCAATCGGAAGAGTCGCATCTTACTGCCGAGCGCCGCTTTGTCCCTTGTTTCAGTACCCGATGAACGTCGGTCCTCTCCGGGACAGCATCTTGGAACGAACGTGACTTCAGACACTTGGAGCACGATGATTCTGACCAGATCGCGTCTGGATGTGAATGACCGTTCCGAGTCTGAGCGATTGGCATGCTAGCTGACGCTTGACTTCGTCCGAAATTCGGATTTGGTAACCATTTTTACGGTTTCGGCGGGGCATTTTGGATACGGTTATTGTATACCCTCTGCCCATTTTGACTACAAACTCAAGACGTTCACCAGTTTCTTCTGCGCATGACAAAACACAGCGCCCATCGTAAGATATTTACATGAAGAGCTTAACCTGGTCGGAGACGACTCCAGTGATCATGTTGTCTAGTAGTGGTATATTATATTTTACTGTTTTCAATCAATGTTGTGTCCAGATCGTCGTTATAATGGAGAATGGTTTGTCTCTGTTCAGTAAATTTCCGTGCCCTGGATGTTGATGAGCCAAATTCGCCTTTGGCGGTCGGGGCTACATGAGGAAATCACTTTTACAGGACACCTCTTGTCATTAGACCGCCACCCAAAATTTTTGATGAGGAATAAGATGATCGACTGGTTATGGTATTGTCAAATACCAAAAATAATCAGACCAACAAGGGCACTGCATTTCGCACCAATGGCATTGTAATTTCAAAATGGTATTTGCAATAGTTTGAATATCTTCGGGAGATATGGTTATCTGATCCAGATGAGGTATTAGTACCGGATCGAAGGGCGCACGTCCATTAATGCTGGCCAAGATTAGGAGGTGGCGCGATCGTCACCATTCTCATCGGCATCGTCGTCAAGACGAAAATGTTGCACGGGCGCCTGCGCCCCCGGTAGCCCAACCCGTTTATCCTCCTCCAAACCCGCAACTACGTAAAATCAGATTTCCCAATTTATTTGTCGTTTTCTAACAGATAAAAATTCAGTAAATCGCCTAATTATCATTCGGAGACAACCTCCAGTTGATACCGGAGCCGATTTCAGTTTAGTTCCGTCATTCCAGTTTAAACCGCGCATGTAATTTTTTGCACCCGTCCGATCATGGCAACCCTGTCACTGGGGTCCAGTGAACCAGGGGCTATGGTCTCGACTGGGTGTGACGGGATCCCAGTGGCGACGCTGACTGTGTGGTGTATGACAGGGGCGACAGTGATTTGCCATGTGAGGAACGCAGCTCCTGTATCATCTGCATCAGCGAGTTCGAAACCGGGGACGAATGCAAATTATTGCCATGCTTACATATATTCCATAGCGAGTAATCCAGCAAATCAATCAGAAGATAACTCCTCGAAATTACGACAAATCTGTTTCAGTTTCAGTTCGACGGATTCTGCAATCTTGTACTGATTGTGTTGATCGTTGTGATACAGATGCATAAACGAATGGTTAAAACAGCATTCCAGATGTCCCGTACGTCATCTTTATATTTCCTATATCTGGCCTGATTCAAAAAAATTTATATTCAACCTAAGTGATGATTTGTTTGCGAGAGAATTCTGTCGGGGCGTTGCTACAATCAACAGTTTTATTATTGTGCCGATGAAGCTCGCTGCTTAGCTCAGCAAATGTCGTGATTTTGTGTGTTTTAGGTCTGTCAGAACGATATTCGGTCGATGTTATTACAGGGGATGGGGTGACCTTCCTGTAAAATATTTATATATCCAGTAATGTGCCAGTTAATATATCGCGGTGCCACTCAGTGTGATAAATACCAAATTCATTGTGGAATACCGTTCGAAACTGGTTGACGATTTGCTGAAGCCCCATCGACCCTGTCACCACATCATTGGAGTCACTCAATCCATAAACTGCATGTTTGACGACAATGGCTCATTGGCGTAAATATATTGCCATTCTAATTGAAACGGAGACTCTGAAGTCTGAAAGTAGTTAAAACGGTATTTTAGTGAGTAAAGTTGTGGACGAAGTCACCGCAGAGGTGAAATATCAGTCTGGAGATGTAAAATCCCCCTCCAGACTCAACAATTTCACACAGATTGGCGATAATGTGGATATCGAAGCTGATGGGCAAGGATTCACGAAACCTTGACGATCATGGCAATAGACATGAAATACAAAATAACGAAATCTGTCAAAGAAACGACTGAAGATGTGGAGGAAGGTTGGGCCTTGGCCGTGCTGGACCCTGGGGTCATTGATCTTGAAATGAATGTGTCTTTTGCTGTTCAGCTCAATCCTTTCGCTTCGGATTGAACGCCCAATATTGCCGAGAATGAGTCGAGATTGAGTTTGGCAGCCGTTCAGATCGCTGACTGACATATGCGATTTGTCGTCGCTGATATTCCTACCTGGTCAGGTTGTCGCACTCGACCTGCGTCGACCGTATCCAGCCAGTCAACGATTATCATCGTTTCATGAAACCTTTACGCTCGTCGTGATGTTCGAGCGCAAACTAAATTCAGCCAGATCAACCTTCAGATGTCAAGTCATGTACAAAGAAACCTTATGGAACGGGGTCTCGAATGTTCTAAATACCATTGAGACATATATATTCCGGCGATCGCCCAACCCATAGTGCAGATTCGCCAAAACAATCACCATTTGATGAGGCAGTGCCCGCCTGGTTCGTTTTCGTCCCCAATACACTCCATATCTAAATTAAAACTCATTATGGTCCGCACCGAAACTCGGCGGAACACCAGAAACACATCTCGACAAAAGTGGACTGCGATCAACCACTTCCTCGTCTGGAACGCATTAGGAATGAGTCGTGTTTATGGTTGAGTCGAATATGAAAGATATCCCAGTGATAAACCCAGTGAAACACCCAGTTCGAGGTTAATGATCCAGACACGATCAGAAACTACAGGGACTCGCGATCACCAGCAGATCGTAGCGACATAGCCTGAACGAGAGCGAGAACCTAATAGAATTTGAACCAACAGCAACGGCAAAGAACCGTTTTATCATTTGGTATCGGAATTTTGATTGTATTTTGAAATCCGATCCGTTTAACCTTTTTAAGGAATTCATTTCGGCAGAATCAGAACAATTAGACACGATTATCTGCTGAACCGATGACAATTTGTGGCCACATTATGACAGGTGATATCGCCCAGATGATGGCGCTACTCCACCAATACGATACCATTGACCGACCAACATCATCACCCAATTGGTCAATATCGGATAAGTAATTTCCAACAGATATATCTCCACATCATGATATAGAGTCAGGCCACATTACTGATTGACCGCCAATATTCCACCACATCCAACAAAATACTATCGACAAACGTCCATTTATCGCCATTCAATGAACAACAGTGGTAAATCCCCATTTTTGACGATCACATGTTGAGGAAAACTCTCTTCTCTGTTGAATACAGAATGATCCAGTTTGATATTTGGACATCAACAATGGGAACAACTCGATTTATCCGGATGACCTTGTGTGTTTTTGATGATTGTTCAAACCCGCAGCGGAGTCCGCCACGGACTTTCGACTGGGCAATTTACGGGAAGGGCCGGTCGACGTGGTCGGCAGCGACTGGACAATTTATCGGTATGGCGAAGGCGACGAAACGGACGAAAAAACTCAGATCGCGCAACTCGTCGAAAGATATCCGACACGCTCCGAAATCAGTCACAGCTCGTGCGGCGAAACGTGCGAAATTCCAACGTGAATCTGCCGTCTTATCCGATGACGATGACGATAATGTCCCAGAGGTCACAGCGACACAATCCAAGCCCATGAAGAAGGTCATCTCCCACTGTTGCTGTTATTTTTTCGCCATCTGAGCGGGCGATCCAATTTTGTAGGACCAAAAGAATCAGCGGAAGGCGGAGGCCGAAGACGGAGGTTTCGCCATCGAGAAAATGGACGTGGACGAGTTTCTCAGCGGGGATTTCATGTCGGATGATTTGGGGGATATCACCCCGGATGATGTTGACCAGATCGATGACGACGACAACGACAACGAACAGGATGAAATCGCTCGTCACGCCAACGAGCTGAAAATGTTGGAACGCACCGATCCCGAGTTCTTCAAACACCTACAGGCCAACCAGAAGGAACTTCTCGAGTTTGGACACGAATCCGACAATGATCAATCTGATCCCGTTGAGAAACACGACCCCGTTCCCGAACCTGCTGAACAAGGCGAATCCTGTTCCGTCAACGGAATCGACCGGAAGGTAATTCGATAACGGCCGTGTTGTGTTGGTTGTTTCTGGAAATTATCGATTTTTAACTGCCTTTTTCTGGCTGATTGTCGTACTGAGTATATGATGTCGCGAAATATCTGTGTTTAATCGCTTTTACTTATCTAGGCAATGTTGACGTTGATCAAGACCGCTCGCCTGCATTCACTACGCAGCCTGAAGCGTCTGCTGCGTATCTTCCGCCACGCTTGCCACATATCCGACGATAGTAAGGACGAAGGGAAAGCGGGCGACGACGCCATGCGCATGGCCGACCCCGCCACATTCGATCTTCTGATTCGCGCCACATTCAAAGTCGGTTTGTTTTTTTCCATTTATTGTCCCGATTTCCTGACGGATCTGTTTTAGGATGTGCCGAAGCTGGTTTTACATCATCTGCACATGCCAGATGGGGAAACCAATGGTCTCAAGCGCTCATCGCATTGGAAAACGCACGAGTCGATGATTCGGTCGTTTCTCGGTCGGTTCTTCATCACCAATTTTCGCTCATTAGTGTTTGATTCACTTCCTCATAGGCAATGCGATTCACTTCCTCTCGCAATGCGTCGATGAAAGTGTTCTACGCTATGGTTTGTCCTGTTTACAGTCCGCCCTGCCCCTTCTTGTCCCGCTCCCGAAACTGTGCCAGAAGTACCTCAAGCTCTTATTGCACATTTGGTCTCACAGCGCCGATCTGGTAAACATTCCCACCACCAACACGTCCTCATCGTGATGTGTTCTGAACCGTGCTTTATCAGGCTCGTGTTGAAGCCTTCATTCAGCTGCGACAGCTAACACTTTTACTTGCGTCGCGTCCTGCGTTCCTCGACGCTGCGTTGAAGGGAATTTATCTAACGTTTGTGCGAAACGCTAAGTTCGTTACGGCTGTGAACGCTCCCCTTCTACGTTTCATGATGAACTGTGTTGTGGAGCTTTACGCCATCGACCCAAACGCGTCCTATCAACACGCCTTCGTCTACCTTCGCCAGATCGCCATTCACATCAGGTTTGATTTCGTCTTATCGGCCGCGTTCTTTCCCCCGGATCTAATCGGTCCCCGTCAGGGGTTCGGTGGAGATCAACGCTCAGCTGATGAGCTCGTTAAGCGTTTGGGGGATGGTGATATCGACCCACTGCAAGAATCCTGACAGTCCATTGTTTCCGTTGATCTATCCTTTCTCTCAAATCGCTCTGGCAATGATTGGTAACGTTCCCACGCTCGTTGACCTTTCCAGGGCTAATATAACGCTCCCCTTCAGGAGCACACGGATCCTGTAAATATTTCCCGCTTCATCTACAATGTGTGGCGTCGTTGGAGTCGGTACACGCCGCCACCGGTGTCTACATCCCGTTGTCGACCCCATTACTCTCCATCATCTGCTCGACAGCGTGGCCAACGTGTGCCAATAAGGTTGTCGCCAAGCCCCAGCCCATCGATCACATGATTGCCGCCCCCACATCAACCCTCAAGACCAGACAATTCCAGGTCCGCATTGCCACGTATTCTCCAATATTTGCACTCGCTGATGGTTTTCATTTTGCGGTCGTTGTTCATCATCCATTGACCTCAGTATTAATAGGAGTCGGTTGTCAATCGCGCCATCACGTTGCTGCGTCTGCATCTAACAACACTGTCGAGGTGTATCGGGTTTCCTGAGCTGGCAGGGCCAATCCGTCGCTCCCTGATGAAATTCGCCCAAACCACCAAGGTCAGGTTCCTACGATGTCAATTCTGATCATTTGGCGCTGACCCTTATCGCTACAGGTCGTGCGATTCCGCAAAGGCGCCCAGAAACTGTCAGCTCAAATTCTTAGCAATATGAACTTCATCGAATCGCAACGTTCTGAGATCGAGTTGGATCCGCCAATTTCTGTTTTCCAAATATTAGCTGATGGTTGTTGTTGTTTCAGTTTCGCGCCAAAAGATGTTGAGAAGGTGCGAGAATTTAGTGCTGCATTGCCTCCCACTCCACTTGAGGCATATTCTTTAGCCGCCGGCGACGATTCGGCAAACGAGGGCAAGGAATCGCTAACGTCCGATCATCATCATGATGCGTCTGTGGAGGAAGATGATCAAGAAGAAGACGTCCTTGAGGAGGAAGACGACGACGACGACAGCGTTGTAATCGACGATGAACACTGTGAAAATGATGATGACCCAGAAGCCGAAGACAAACTTGAAGATTTTGTACTATCTAGCGATGAAGATAACCAATAATTAACCAATATTTCTCATATTAAGAACTTCAGTCGACCCGATTGAGGGTGATCATCACCCTCGTCGGCCGTGCTAGAACGAATCTGGTTCACGAATAGCTTTTCTTTATTGCATCGGTCTCGGGTTCCTGACCGTTGACGCGCTGGCGGTGCGCCATGGCCGCTCTTTGACAGTGAGGTGACGAGCGTCGGCTCGCGTCAGGGTGCTGGGCTGCCGATCGCTGGTCAGGTTGGACCGTTGCTCGACCTGATGTTCCTCCCAGCTGGCGCTACGCTGCTGGGCCCGTTTCACCTCCTCTCCAGGGATCCGGGTCTCTATGCTACGTTGACGCTTGACCGCCTCTGTTGACCGTCGAAACATTCAGCTCATGATGGAAAAATCTCGAAAAACACGAAATGGACGAATTCAAACTGAATCTACAAAACAATAATCGTTGACGATGAAAGAGGTTAAAATTGTTTGAAAACTTGTCATTGATATTCTCTAATTTATAACTGGTATTCGAGTGACTAACCTAGAGCACCAATAAACGCCATTTCCTCCGTGGACGACGCATGGCGTAATTTCGCCGCCGTCGGTAATTGACGGGTCTGCGTTCCTGGAGCTCCGCAAACTTCGCTGACGATCTGTTCCAATTCGGCCGTGGCGAGGTGCGATACATTCGCCGCTGGCGTGATCGCCGCCCCAACCTTCACGTTGCTCACATCGTCATGGGAGGATAACGCCGACCGATACCGGTGCGGATGCGTTAGTCGATAATTGCGATCGGACGCGAATCGTGGCGTGGCGACGTCGATACCGGGGGCCAATGGCGGAATGGGTTGGGATGCCGACAACAGCCGTCGCTGCTGCGAGAATCGCTCGCGCTTCCACTGCGCGTATTGACGGCGACTCTCTTCACGAGACATGGCGTAATTCTTTGGTGATGAGCATTGAGTTAGGGTACGACCATGTGATCATACCATAAACCACCACACGATATGACAATACATAGCTGGACCAGCTCCAGCGACGTCGTATATCGTCTCGTCTGAAATTTTGCACAAAAACTGGGCATACATCAGCGGAATTGTGTCACTGGGAACAAACGCAGCACCGACATCTCTGCCACCAACCGGCCGATCAACTCCAACGAAGAAGTAACGTTCCGCTACCTGACCGTGGTAGCGGAACGCTAATTCCTCTTTCGCGTTGATCGGCCGATTGGGGGCAGAGATGTCTATGCTGCGTTTGTTCCCAGTGACAGATCATTCCGCCACGAACAGCAGTGTATGCCCAGTCTTTGTCGTGTGGTGCAATAAACATCATCACATCAACGTTATTTCATCTCGTCCGTAAAATGCAAGTAAGGACATTCAACTCGTCGCGATTGTACGATCATCAAAACGCGTTAATAATGCAAACGAGGAACTTTGAATGGTTGGAGAGGTATGGAGGGCAGTCTAGCCGAACAATATCATGTAGATGGGTTTATTTCTTGGTGGCTTTGGCGGCAACCGCCTTGGCCGAGATGGGCTTGGTTCCTTCACGGAAACCGTTCTTCAGCTTGGTCGGGATGCTCTTTAGGTAGCGCATACGCCCGGTACCTTCAGTTCGGCGGCGACCGGCCTTCTCGCTCCAGTTATCTGTGTTCGACAAACAACAATCGTAAACATATAAACATGCAGTTGATGACAATAACGCTAGTCAATATAAGAAACATCTGTTGGCATCTAGTCGGCCATGCAGTAACGTGATAAAACACTGCCAATGATCCAATGGCGCCATGAAAAAGAGTGTGTAAATGAGTGTGTGGAATTACACTTGCGCATCTTCTTGGCCGGCCAACCACAGGAAGCGCATTTGTGCTTCTGGATGTGGAACGAGCGCTTGCCGCATCGGGCATAGCAGATCACATGCGTCTTAGAGGTGCGCTTACCGAACGAGGTCGTGCCCTTGGTCATGGCTGCAGAGCGGTTCTAGATTCGCCCTTGGACTGTGATCAACAATGTTAGACCCCTCTGACGACGACGGACTCCGCGACGGACTTTCATCAACCTGCAATATATGGTTTTGCCCTAATCCAATTGCATTGATTGACCACCCGATACGAGCTGCAATGATTCCATCACTTCATGTTTTAGCAGCAGAAACAGTAATAAGAATCTAAAGAACATGTCGTCCTACCATATTATCAAAGATGAACATTTTTATATAATAATGAATGAATTTGGAGCATGGTTTTAATCAGAATTTGTCGAGTTTGGTTACGATGATCACCTTGATCGTTTGATCAAGTGCAGTCATGACGGCTAAACCCAGTTTGGCTGGGCTCCAATCCAGCGATACAATCGGTTGGTCAGCCACTTTTCTCTTGTTCAGACACCGGACAGTACCGGCAACTCCTTGTTGTTGACCAAACCTAATAAAACAACCCAAACTCAGCAACAGTAATACGAAAAGAAGAACGTCATTCAATGAAGACCCATATATATTGAACAAATTTAGAGCCTTCATAAAATATATTATGTAAAAACCAAAGGATCTGAATTATTGTAACAAAAGTTAAAGAAAAAAACGGTCCTACTCGTTTTTGATTCTGCGTTTATCTGGATAGGAGTACTGGTACATATTCAGAGTGCCGTTTCCACCGCCAGTAGCAAACAGGTCACGATTCTGGGGAAGATGACGAGCGATCCACACGGTAGAATTATGTGCTTTCTCAGAAACGAATGCATATCCGGCATCAGAGTTCATGGTGCGCATGTCGTAGACGCGGAAGCGCGATTCCAACGTGGTCACAACCATTTTATTCATCTTGATATCAGGCCGGTCAAATTGAAGGCAAACCACGCCATTCTATGGAGACAAAAATCATTGAACAATCTATTATAGTTTCAAACAATCATCAAACTGGGTAAACTATTTCCTATCTGCCTAAACAACCGGCATTGACAGATTGACACAAAAAAAATGATAATCTTCTTGAGCAATTGTTTTGGAACAGCAGGAGAAAGTCGGAGTTCAACTGCGATGCTGAAAAGTGAATTTCAACGAATGGCGACATGATGCAATCGCCACTGATTTCAGATTGTTTGGCATGGTCACAATGCAAGCCGTGATGAAAATAGGGATGTAAATTTCAGTTTGTCGTCAAAACATATGAAACTTAACAGCGGGTAGAATTCCTTTGCAATATGATATTCTCAAAACAAAACGACACCTTGATGTTAGTTTCCCATCGGATTTTGTTTGTCCGGAGGTCGAGCAATTTGATATCGCCATTGTCATAGCCAGCACAAACGCTGCGTTCGTCGTCATCATGAGATCCACCAAACGCCACAGACCAGCAATCGCGGGCCTGCGAAGACCCCATTGGAGCCAGAGACGCAACTGGATCGTGTTGTCGAATATCCCAAATTCTAACAACCTAACCTTCTTATTTAGAAACTTTTTGAACACACATCGTGCGCGATTACCCCATCTCGACCTCCTGTTGCTAACTCAGGAGCGCCATGGCCAACATTGAGACCGCCAATTCCGTCAATGCAGTTAATCAAGCCTCGATGAGCTCCGGAGGCGTGAAACAATGGTTTGCTTCCTGGGAATAGTTGATCAACATCCCAGGCGCATAGATCGCCATCATAATCGCCAGTTGCTAAGGATCGCGACCCAGCGGGTGAGGCCCCAAAGGAACCACATTTTATCCCGCTTGGATGAACGATCTAGGGTCAAACTCACTTAGTCAATGTTAAATTTTCCGTGAATTGAAGTTGAAAATAAAGTATCGCAATGTCCAATCAAGTGGGACAGTCATTGACGAAATTGTACCTCGGCGGTTGCGTTGAGTTCACCACGATTGAATTGGTACACGCGTAGCAGCCCTGTTCCTTTCGGCTGCATCCCCATTAAAACAATTCTGGCACTGAACGGGATCCATTTGGCGTCATATGGAGTTAAGCCCAGCGACAAGCTGGCATGTTCTATAACCTATGCGTCACCCCTATTCAACATCGTGGTGGCATTGGGAATATCAAGCCGATGATTGGACCTGTGGCGCCTCCGAGGCGTCAATCATCACGACTTTTCTGTATTATATTAATGAAAGGAGTGAATGTGATCTGACTGCATGACAGAGATAGGACACAGTAACTCCCTGACTTGGGTTAGAGGCCACACAACAGTGGACATGCAATAATTGTTACAGTCTTGTTACGACTGATGACTGTGACGATATCAGATCACAAGATCAGTGTATTAGACCGGATCAATAATCATTATCATTATCGCTTGACATTATCATGATGGGGATCATAGATAGACAGATAGGTCTCGATTACATGAACAATAGACCAGATGGTGATGGGGATCATAGATAGACAGATAGGTCTCGATTACATGAACAATAGACCA
>OUQQ01000515.1:0-14827 GCA_900404475.1 Spongospora subterranea | reverse complement strand
GTGTTACTTCATGTTTCAGACCTCGTACGGGTGTACGTGTTACTTCATGTTTCAGACCTCGTACGGGTGTACGTGTTACTTCATGTTTCACCTCGTACGATTGGCGGATTTCCTTTCAATTTTTAAATATAGATTATTTCCGAAGTCAAAAACGTTGGTTTATTTTAGGTTATTTGAGGATTGTTAGGAAAACCGTCTGTGATGATTGGGCTTCACCGCATCAAATGTAGCAAACGGTTTGCGTCATTGAACTCATTCCAATAACAAAAATCAGCCAGATTGTCCGGTGACTATCGCTCCCTTTCCAACCATTACAGACAAAGGTCTGTACGTCATTGCATTGCATCAACTTTGAAACCTGTCTTTTCCCGGTAACCACTGTTTTCTGATTTGATGAACATGTTAAGATATTGTCGAACTCTCGTAAATCCAACTTCATCAGCTAGCGCGGTAGAACAGGAGGCAGTTCGACGCCAGAATTGTTGAAATTGAGCCAAATTTAACGGGAATGCAATTGCCTTAGAACCTGCAAATATGATCCGATCTAAAACTGTTCGAAATACTTGCGGTCTTCAGTTACTTTGCGCTTGACCCTAACACTCTATTGGCGACATAAACCCATGAAAATCGACAGGTGTATGAGGTCACTTCTCATGTCATACTATTACGGATGGGGACCATTAGGACAAACTTCGCTTTGTCATGTCTTTGGAACTTCAAAATAGAATTTGTTTGGTGGTATATCGTAATCAGGGATTGCCATAACCAACAATCTGATACTTCAGGTATGGTATACAAATGTTGGCGGGTTGTTATTGGTCGGATAATCCTGTGTACTCCCAGGTGTTTCCCTACATCTTCCTGGCCGCTACAATTACCATTGGGTATCCACAGAAGGAACCTATTAGACCACAGCTGTATTCACCCCCATAACCTCTATTTTGGTCCCAATATTCGCCGCATTTTTCGATAGTTTACCAATTTCATTGCTTCGTCCTATTGCTTTTGAGTTGTCATTGCCAGATGTGCCACTTGTTTGGTGGACATGACTTGGAACGTAGTGAATGTGTATCTGATTACGACGGGATAGTTTCGCTAGTAGTCGAGCAGAGTCTGCCACAACTGCATATACTCTTCGAGGTTTGATAGGTAGTGATTGAAATTGACTTACCCAGGATAACGAGTCTGTCATTATGTGGATGGTTCTGTTTTTGAATTTCTTATCTATGGCCAGTTCTAGACCAGCATGTAATGCAATTATATCTCGACCTCGTAACTCGAGGTGATTTTGCGACCCAGTTTGATTTGTGACCTCTCCTCAGTGTGATTTGCCGCTTCACATTTGGTGTTTCTATAGCTAATAATGGCAGGAGAACCCCCTTTTTCCCCGATGGTATAACTGCCATCAGTCCATATTTCTACATCCGGATCACGTGGAAGAAGTTCGTCTCTTTTGTGGTTTGCAATTGCCTCCTTTCGAGTGGATTTGTGGTAATTTACTGTATAGAGATGACGATACAGTCGACCATCTTTGTTCAATTAAGGCAGGGGCAAATTCGGGGTTGTCCCTATTTGAAATTGGCCAGTTCATGTTACCTGATAGCGCCATCCGAGTGTAACATCACCAATATGACCACACGAAACCTGATAGCGATTAGATCAGACCGCATTCAAGAAAGGCGGAGTATTCAATTTGGCAATGGCCACAACCCCCTCGTGTGGATTGTTTTCCCGAATACCGGGAGTACTTTCAACATTGGACATGACATTGGCACTCCACTAGTCAATGGTTCAGAGCACCACAACTGAAACCCAATTACACACAAGAAAGGGTGATTGTTGTTATTCTGGAACACCCTTCGACACACTACAGTGCTCATCGCTCTTGTTCTTGGGTCGATCATTGCTGGTCCCTGTCTCCGACACGATCACGAACAACGATCACCTAGGGGAATTCCCCCAGTCGCTCTCCTGCAATTCCTCGCTCGGTCGCCGATCCGCCAAACATAGACTAAATATCCACAGGGCGACGGCGTTAAAAAAGCAAAAAACAAACAACAAACGGAGAACTGAATGAGGATGAACAATTCCATAACTACGATCCTTTATTGGTTGACTGGAAATACGATCCGATTTTCGTCTGTGTGGATGATTTCTTGTCTCCTTTCCCGTTCTTGGGTCTGACTTGCTTGCCCTTCGCCGCCGCTGCTGGCGGTTGCTTCTTGGAATTCGGCGCCGCGGCCGGGACATTTTCAGACCCGGCGACCTCCTGCTCGACCGACTTTTGCACACTTTTCGTCACTGCACCGAACAAACGTCAACGTCAATTTCGAAAAACGCATTTCACAGAGAACAGAAACAGGAACCGAAACTCACTTAGATAGGCGCCTTGCCTGTAGGTTTCCTTGACCGTCACTTTCGATAATGCTCGTGGCGGGACAACGGGCGGCTCTGGCGTTGCGCCACGTCCCATAGCGCTATCGTCGCGTGGCTCGGCCTCATCCTCCGCATCCGCCATGACCTGATCGCCCGGCTCGGGATCTTGCTCGAACAGATCCCGAACGTGGCGCTCTTCCTCGTCGTCTTCCTCGTCGCTGCCATCATCCTCGATCTCAACGCGCTTGGATCTTGACGCTGATCTGGGCTTCGCAATCGCCTTGCCCTTCTTCTCCGTTTTGACCTTCTCCGTTTTAACCACGGGCGCTGGGTCCGACTCCTGATCGTGATTATCCCCTTTTCTAGCGAAGAAATTCGATATAGCAGATGAGGCGGGTTTAGCGATCTTCTTGGGTTTCTCATTTTTAACGGGTTCTTTTGTTGTTGGAATTTTCCGTTTGATGGCGACAGGCGATTCGTGACGAGTTGGGATCGGGTTTAACACCTGTATTGGCGGCGGTCCACCAGGATATGTGATCATTGGGTTCCTGATATCTGATGAACCTGGTTCGGCCGCAAGACGATATGCCAATAGGCGATGATCACGGTCGGTCGTGGGCGTTATGGTCGACGATGGGTCGTCGTCGTCGACGTGATCGGCGACATCGATCGGCTTCTCGATACTGTAGACGGACTGCGATAGGATCCTGCCCTTGATCGACGGGAGAACGGTCAACGGGACGACCGTCAACGATAATCTATCAGCGGGGGATAGATATGAGACAGACAGTAGTACAGACAGACATGGGTGGTCCAGTGCGAATTGCGCCATCGCTCTGGCGGCCAATGCGAGCGATATAGACGGGGCCAGATCAAGCAGCATTGATAGGGTGATCGGGGTCGACTGGATCGATATATGATCGTCGATAATCGATATACATTGGTCCATCTGTGATGATGATCGACAGATCGTGTCGGGTGTTCGAAAACGTTCGAACAGACGACGTTTACGCCCCCTACCCCCAATGCGCCCGTAGCGCCATGTGCCCGGTATTCACGTACTGTATATATACATGTATACCGTTCATGGTTTGACTGGCGGCGATAATATCGCCAGAGAACGCCAACGTGTTGAGCCGAAGGTGATCGGTGGGTGGTGTGGCGGTGTCGGTTGTGTGTGTGGCGATCCCCTAACAATATAGCGATATTCCCATTGTCTGTCGGTATTGTGTAATCCCCTCCCCCTCATGATGAAGACCTGCCAGACACGACCCCCCTCCAATCCTGTTCGTCAGATATTCCCATTGTCTGTCGGTATTGTGTAATCCCCTCCCCCTCATGATGAAGACCTGCCAGACACGACCCCCCTCCAATCCTGTTCGTCAGATATTCCCATTGTCTGTCGTTAAGGCGTATGCCAGTTGGTCATAGGTCGTGTGCCGAATAATATCATCATCATCTGCCCGTCCCTTTATCTATCGTCCTGAGATCGTCTAGAATAATCCCCCGATCACGTGGTATTTGTTGGTGTGGTTTGGTCCTGGATCCCCCTCCCCCCCCTCCTCCCTTCCAGTCCCTCCCCCTCATTTACCCATCGTCGTCATTCCCCCGTTCTTCCCTTCCTCCCACACCCCTTCGCCAAGTGCCAGGGTGGATCGCTAAACCCAATATCGTCATCCCTTCGATCCACCACCAGTATGGACGGTGCCATGAGCGTGGCGCTAGATGTGATAGAGCCAGGAGCGATGATCTGCACAACCCTGGATATTGACGGGATGACCTGTTCGGTCTGTTCAGGAACCGTTGAGCGTGCTCTAACGGCCGTTCCTGGCGTCTCTAATGCCTACGTCAATCTATCCACAAACACAGCTAAAGTATCAGCCGGCGCATAACCGCGCCATGGCGCCATTCGCTAAACCCCGTCGGTTCAGGTTTATTCCCATCAGTGTATGGACAACAGCACGCTGTGTAGCGCCGTTGAGGAGATCGGGTTCGGAGCGGCCATATCGTCAACCGGATCGAAACGATCATCGGGCCGTGTCCTGCTGACCATTCCCGATCAGAAAGCGGTTGATTTCCTGTTGTCGATGGACGGCGTCGAGGAAGTTGTCGCCCTTGATGGGCACCAAGTTCGTATCGATTATAGCCCAACGCTGTGTAAAGCGCGAACCATATTGGAGCAGGTCGGGGTCGACAAAACGACCGGCGGTGTTGGCAATTTGGTGATTGTGTGTTCCGGTGTAGCTCCAACAGCATGGGTACTCAGCCGAGATCACCAAACAGTTCAGCGATCACCATCACCGGAAGGCGCACATGGAGGCGCGCCAGGAGGCGGAATCAGGTCAGATTGCTGCTCGGACGACATCGAATCGGGGAAATTGACACAAGTAATGCGATCAGATCGATGGTTGTCGCGGTTCTGGATCTCATTATCGTTGACGATCCCCGTATTCTTCATCTGTATGACCGATTCCCTATCCGAGATCAAGCTGGTTCACGATTGCTCGTACCGGACGATTCTCCTGGCGGTGTTCGTGACCCCCGTTCAGTTCTACGTCGGATCCGGGTTCTATATCGGTGGGATGAACGCCATTCGGGCTGGGGCGGCCAATATGGACGTGCTCGTTGTGTTGGGCACCACCGCTGCATATTCATATTCCATGGCCTCCTTGATCTTCATGGTTTATTCTGAACCACTTGGCCAGGTTCATCCCCATCGTGTTTTTTGCCACTTTGTTGCACATGTCGATGACGCTTTATGTCGCTCTCAGGAACTGCCGACGTTCTTCGAAACGTCCGCCTACCTGATCACGTTCGTTCTACTGGGGAAGTACCTGGAGCTGTTGGCCAAGGCCAAGACGTCGACGGCGCTTTTAAAGCTGATGGGGTTGGCGCCCAAGGTGGCGCGCGTCATCACATTGAGCGATACAGGAAAGGTGATGACCTCTGAGGAAGTGGACGCGAATCTCGTGGAGATTGGCGAATTAGTGTTGGTATTGCGAGGGGTAATAATAATCGACGTCGGATGGTTTTCGTTTGTCGCTGATTGTCATCCACGATTCAGGAAAAATTTCCAGCGGACGGGATAGTGAAACACGGTCTGAGCACTGTAAATGAATCACTTGTAACAGGCGAGTCGCAATCGATCGTGAAAGTGTCTGGGGATTATATCATTGGGGCAACCGTCAACTTGGACGATCAGCTGATTGTGGAAACGACCGCAACTGGATCAGATACGGTAATGGCCCTTGACATTCTCTAGGCCACAGCGTTGTCATTTTTTGATTGTCCTTTTTTTGTTTCCGTTTTTTTTTCTGTTCGTTGATTAGTGAGTGAGTGAGGTCAGGTTCTGTCGTCAATTATATCGTTGGTTGAGGAAGCGCAGACGTCGAAAGCCCCAATTCAGGCCCAGGCCGATAAGCTGGCGTCTGTGTTTGTGCCGTCGGTCTTGTTCGTGTCGTTGGTCACATTTATCGTCTGGTACTCGCTATTGAAACTGAACATCGTTCCTCAATCTGCTAAGATCCCTCATGGTATTCCCGACGGTTTCCCGCTCTAATTGTCTAACTATGATTTGCAAAAGGCGTTGATGATTTCCTATTTGCGTTCATGTTCGCCGTATCGGTGATCGTCATCAGCTGTCCTTGCGCGCTGGGTCTGGCGACGCCAACGGCGGTGATGGTGGCGACCGGCGTCGCCGCCAGATTGGGAATCCTGATCAAAGGAGGTCGAGCGTTGGAGACGGCAGGAAAAGCATCGATCGTTCTGTTCGATAAAACCGGGACATTGACCATTGGTGCTCCTCAAGTAATATTCCATAGCATGTTGTTCATCGAGATGATTCATTTCGGAACACAGGTGATCGGGGCCCATATTGTTGAGGATATCGATGAGGATTCGTTCTGGACCTTGGTCGGCAGTTCCGAGATGCAAAGCGAGCACTTGATAGGTAGAGATGGGGCGATTAATGATGTATTTGGGGTTCACGATGCTGACTAACGATATAATAATCAGGACGATGCCTGTATTCGTTCGCGTTGAGTAAGTGTAAAAGCGATTTGGCCGGAGTGGAACAGTTTGATATGCCCGAGGCGTTTGAGGCCAAAACGGGAGCTGGTATATCTGCCGAAATCAATGGAATGCAGGTGAAGAAATTGGTGGTGTCGTCAGAAAATGTGATTGCCGACGAGCTTTATTGGCGTTTAGGTTCTGATCGGGAATAATTCATGGCTGACCGATCATGGGAGTATTGTCGATCAATGGGCCCACGATCATGTCGAGTCGGCGTCGGCATTCGGACACACTTCCGTATTGGTTGCATTCGATCGGCGCCTTGTCGCTGTGATTGTCGTGGCCGATGCCTGCAAACCGGAAGCCGAATCGGTGGTGTCGTATTTAGAGAGCAGAGGTTAGCGGTGGAGTGATCCATGATTTGGGATTGGGTGGACGCCTAAGGACGCGTGATCTGATAGGATTGGAGGTGTGGATAGTGACAGGCGATAACGATGAGACCGCCAGGACCATTGCCGATATGGTCGGGATAAGTCGCCGCCGTGTTGCGTCTGAGGTTCGCCCTGCTGGTAAACAGGAACTCGTGGCCCGCTTGCAGGTAATCTGTTTGGATTCGTGTGGCGTTGTCCGTTTTGGCCTAGGGGCTGATAGCTGTGTCGTGTGATTGGTCTAGAGCGAAGGGCATGTCGTGGTGTTCGTCGGGGATGGCATCAATGACAGTCCAGCATTGGCCCGGAGCGATGTCGGTGTGGCGCTAGGGGCTGGCGCAGACATAGCGGTTGCATCAGCCGATATCGTCTTGCTCAGCAACAAGCTGACCGAGGTGGCAACGGCATTAGACCTGTCTCAGGTATTTTCCCCCAGTGTATTCGTTGGCAATCGCCATCTCATACCACCACCCCCCACCTTTCAGGTTGCTCTTCGGCGTATACGGTGGAATCTGATTTGGGCTCTGATCTATAATATCGTGGCGATTCCGGCAGCGGCTGGCCTGTTTTACCCTCTGATTCACGAGGCTCTCCCCCCTGCCCTAGCTGGATTAGCCATGGCGGCGTCCTCATTATCTGTGGTCATATCGTCGCTATTCCTGGAGAGATATAAACCACCAAGCATGGAGAATATCTCCAAGGATCGGTATAGGCGGGCGGATTCGTCAGAGCACGAGAGAGAGTTGCTTGTTCCCGCTGTCAACAATTTTCTGATACCGAGGAGAAAATCTGAAAATATCATATAACTTTAGATAATTAAATACCTATTTAACCGATGATTAAGCACTTAATTTTTTTGCTAATAAAGTAGATCTGAAAAAGTGATTACAGACACGCATTTGTATTGTTAATACAATGAACAGGTTTATGCAGCAACTTCTTTGGGAAAGTCACCACCTTTAACCCACTTGGGAGCAATTGGGTGCATAGTGTCAAAATCATTGGCACCGTGATCGTGAGCAATAGCAGAGAGATTTGAGTACATGTCGTACATAGCACCCCAGTAAGTGGTGACATTATAATGAAGATCAAGCTCAGGAACTTCATCTGCCAACTCTTGGATCGCCTTTTGCACTTTAGGATCGCTTTCCCTGTAATGGGGCATCAGAGGCCACAGATGGTGCGCAACCTAATCCAAGATTTTAAACACGGACTAAACAAACTTGGGACGGGAATATAGTCACTTGATAATTAAGATAACCCATCAAATAGTCAACAATGTTATCCATAATAGGGCCTAAGACAGGTCCAATCGCCTTGCTGTGGGAATGGATATCAAGGGTTCGGCGAAGGGAGCGTTCAATCTGAAAATCAAATTACTATGGGTGTCGATGAGACGAATACGAGAATTGAACAACCCAGTGCTCTCGATGGTGGTACTGTAGCAAAGGCAGTGGTGTGTGAGAAAGAGCAAAGTTTGTGAAGAGTAGAGTGGCCTCGAAAGAGGACGAGGCAAGATGCAACAGGACTGATTGAGCAAAGCCAATACGTGGTACAAAGAATCCGAAATATGCAATCCAATGAAATGCAAGAGCAAACGCATCAAAAAAAGCCTCGTGCCTAAAAATATTCGTTCAGATACAATGTCCGATCCAATGAGAGATGTCCTACTGGATAATATTAAGTGGATGGAGCCAAAATTGCCAAAAATGTACCAAACCCCAAACCATGAGCTGGTAGGTCCATGCTTGGAAGCGAAGTAAGAGACGATTACCGTTTTTCGCCGTGATGCTATCAGTAGCCTAGAGCAGAGTTCAGAAAACTTATATACTACAAGACTGTAGTCCTCACTAATGGAAGGACATCCATGTCAACATCGGCACCATGACGTTGCGGGTCGGCATGATGGCGATTGTGCGACCGCCGCCACCTGAAAAGATAGAAAATACAATCAGATTATATATTAAGTGATATTTCATGCGAACCATTGGGCGCTCCCAGCAAGACCGAACCCGAACCAAAACGTGCCGACGGCTATGTTGAGCCGGTGATTAGTCGAGATGCTGCCATGGTTGGCTTCATGCTGGAACCACCCCGCTCGCTGCATGAACAATCCCAGGATGATGGCGCCATGTATCCAGCCAAGGTAGCTTCCTGGGCTAACTACACACCTGGGAGAGCGCGTCAGCAATAAGTATTGTAGGATAATTGATACGCACCATGATCCCCAGAATAGCAAGGCAAATAGCTCGAAATTTCTCCATAAGAAGTGAGAAACGGTATAGTCGAATAGCCCGTCGTCACGAAGCTGGCGAGTTACGCGATGGAATTTTTCAGTAAGCTGCTTATCATAGGGTCTTGCTTTCTTCATAACTTCGATTTCCTCCTATACTTGTAGTTAAAAAACGCTGATTCCGCAACTTGAGAAGACCAGTACCTGGTTGAGCTTACGCGACTTGCCTTCTTTACGAAGCTTGGCCAATGCCAGCAAAGGCTCCTTCGAATGACCATGCATGCTCTCAAAAGCGATCGTGGCGTCAGCCGGAAACTTGATATCACTTGGGTTTACCTAAACCATGGCGTCATTGCCAGCCACGCAGATCCATTGCTCGATGAGGTCTACCTGGTTCATGATGATCGACCCTCCTGGATGCTTGAAGTCGGTGATGTCATAGACGGTCCCGTGGATGACCAGTTCAGCCCCGTCCTCCTGTTTCGGGCGCAGGTACGATGCCCGTTGTCCCATGCCGGCGGAATCAAACCAGCGCCGCTCCACGTCCCAAAACCTGAGCGATATAAGAGTGAGATGAGGACTACCCCCTACAGACTCAGGTCCTACTCCTAGCCCGCAGTACCTAACGACATTGCCCCAGTCCCTCTAGGATACGGCACCGTAGTAACGCAGGTCGCCGACTCATGAACTCCGCCGCATGGCTCTCTCTCCACTTGGCCGCTACTGTTACCGAACCATACCGAGAAATTGCGCCAACCGGAACCCCCGCTTGACGGCAGGACAGATAAGGTTGAATAACTTTGTTAATCACAAAAAGTACCTTCAAACAACTGTAGCAGATTCCAGAAAACACATTTCCCGCAGTGGAAACTCAGAAGTCGACAGTTCACGGATTCGCAATCCCTCTTCGTTGATTTTGTCAAGTCGGGTGCATGAAGCGATGTGGGTTTGATTGATTTCTAGTAATGGGGTGGAGGTTCAGGAAAAAATGGTATAACAGCCAAGCCAACGACAAAACGTCGCCCGCCGAGTTCGCCGAGAATTGTTTTCGGAGCTGCTAACGAAGAGCTCTTTCGGTGCCAACTTAGAGTGAACCTTGTTATTGTCTGTTATCGGGGATTAGAGTCACTGGACGGAAAGAAATTAACGCTCAAATCTAAAATAAATATCTCTGTTGAATCCACTGTGTATTGCTTGTGAGCATCCGCGATATTGCCACAGAGATTCATTAATACGGCTGCTTCATCGGGCTTCGACGGTCATCCGCGATATAGCAGTTCCTGGATTGGTCTAGGACCATATAGAGTCATGTTTATATAGCCGGAATTGCTCATTAATTTATTTCATTACTTCGAAAAGACAGTTAATTCTAATGAGGTCGAGTTCAGACTCGGACAGCTCATCCGGAACAATGGTCTGATCTGCCTGAGCAGCAGCCATTGTGTAAATGCATAATCCACAATTGACAGAATTTTGAAGCGGACCATCGGGCATTGCAATTTCCCAATCACGGTCAGGAAACATGTCAAAAAGCCATGGCTGTATACACAACATATTAACCTCAATGTGATCTCTCTTGAAACTTGCCGATCTAAGAGGATCATAGAGGAAAATGATCTCTTCATCCAGATAGATGGATATCAACATCCAGTGATCATTAAACTATATTGCCAAGTCAGTACACTGTTTGTTGAAATGACGCAAAAACACAAACAAAGATAGGACATAGAATCAGTTTGATCGAAATGTCGACCGCATCAGGAAACGGGATAGGGTGATTGTCTCGGCAGACATCACACGATAGAGCTAACACCTTAGGGTGGTATGTTTGGAAATATGAGAACACCGCATCGATAGAAAAGTTATGGAGACGTTGGCCCTTCCCGAACCTGAACATCAAGTCGCCCGAATTGAGGCCACGCCACAATTTCGTGGTATTGAGCGGCGACAATAATTGGCCGAGAACTTCAATTACCATGTTTCGGATTGAAGGACTCATCAACCTTCTTGTTTCGTAGCTGCCGGTTTCATGATCAGGAGAGGAGCCAAGTAATGAATTCGTGGGCAGCAGGGCCCATTTGCAGCGCAGTGTGTAGAGCAGTCATGGCATCTATTACATCACTAACAGCAGGTTCAGGATTGAACGACAAAATACATTATTGACTAAGCAACCGTGCTGCCTACAATGAAAAAATGCAAGAAACGTCTGAGGAAAACTGAGCACACTGCGAACAATCCTCCATTGATTGAATAAGATTTCAAGACTAAACTCTGAGCCAAGTCCACAACAGACCGATGAGGCAAGAACGAAGCATCCTGACAAAGCAACGAGATTAGCACTCCATAACATTACACCAACATCCCTTGCCTGTTCAATAAGCTGATGCTGATTATTCCACACTAAACGGCAACTTGCTCTAGCATCGTCGCTGGGTTTGATCATTGTATCAACCCGCGACTGAAAATATAACAAGGAACAGTTTTTGAAACTGTCTGCAAGAGCGCGGACGCTAATGGTGGAGACGACTATTCAAGTGTTCGCTGTCAGGGAGATGCTATGGAATAATCGAAAACATACCAGCACACGGTGATGGTGACCTTTGCTCTGTCACCGGAATAATGGCATCATCAATTTCTGATGACGATGGTCTGCTGGAATCAACAAGTTCGACATCCAGAAGTACGGACGTTAGAAAATTTACATGGAATAATTCGAAACAATACCGGCAGACAGTGAACCCGATGATACCGCCTGAAATGATTGATTAAAGAAAGGACACCTTCCTCCTGAACGATGCCTTTTGTAGATAAAACCCCATTCCTGGCGCATTGCGAACAGTGCTTGACGTCCACGCGCTGCTTTTTGCGCCGCCGAACTGCTGCAGGAGCGCGGTTGGTTGTATCAATGTGCTGCCGGCCTGGTACAACGTGCTCTCTCGGCGGCGCCAGTAAATATGATTCTGAAAATGAGACGCCACGTCAAAAATAAGATTGTAAGGTGTATTCATTGAACGACCCTCTGAAGTTGACGTTGGGTCGCCATCGCTGTTGATCAAGATATTGATTGCGAGAATTTATCGTTTGAACAAAAGTTCATTTTTTGTAGAGTAAGAAAATAGTTCTTTGCATTTAAGTAGCAAAGTTGTGTATGGTGAGGTTGACTTTGATGGGTATTGAATCTGACCATATGCTTTTAACATCAAATCTCTGGCAGATTCTTGTTCAGAAGCGCAAACAAGCCTGCCATCTGGAGCTGCATCTAACCCACCAAAAAGTTGCTTGGCGGCCAAAGCCATGAGCGGATATTGGCGAATTCGCCAGCGATCCGGCAGATGCTTCACCTGGACAGTGCATTGTGTCAAAGTAATTGGATACCAATGCAATTGAGATGGTTTACCTGAAAGAAGTCTATGTTGATGTGCGATACGACTGCAGCAATATGGCGGCAAGGAATACGGGTGGATAGGAACGTATGACGCGTTCCCGATGGTGGATCTACACCATTCTAGAACACCGAACAGCGAACAACCCTGTACTCTTGACATTGGAGGATCGGAGGAACAGCATGTTGAACACTAAAAAAAAACGGGACACTCTCTTCAGAACCGTCGGGATCTATTGTCAAAAGTTGCCCGACAGAGCTGTTCCTGCATTCGCTTTTGAACGTATGGGCTCCACTCGCGGCCATCATTTAGCAGCTTTGATATTAGCTTTAACGTGTCCTCTTGTCGCTCAACAATTGACTCAATGTGCTGTGTCAATTGGTACAAATTAAACGACCGTAGTTCCTTTTTCTTGTCCTACTTGATAAGGGAATTGTTTCCCTCCCCTCTTTGCGTAGACCTGGCGCCGGCTGTAAAGATTTCTCCCGTACAAAAACGACAAATTTTCTTGCAATCGTCTTTCAGTCTCTGAATAAAGCACAACGGTTTCGCAGCAATGCCGAACTTTAAGCGCATGTTGTCAATATGCCCGTTAAAAAACTGCACGCTTTCGAAATCGTCGTATACCGATTTCAACACATCACGCACGAAATCATTTGACATTCTTCGGAAAGTCCAGACTTATTCGCGAACAATAGTTCTTGGAAATGCTGGGAACAGAGGACGTGTTTAATCCGAAAGACTTCAGCAGTTCTCGGGTAGCATGCTCCGCCATCCGTCATTAAAGTGCTATCTTCAATTCCCAAATGCAACTGTTCCAACGCCCAGATCAAATGATCTGATTGTTCAGACCAGAACAGTGAGAATCTGCACATAACAGACTGACCCAGCGCGTCTATCAGAGTGTTGATCATATCAACCATGCTGTTGAGTACCGTCATTGATGTCGAAATCTCTATATATCGTGATGTATGGAACCATTGAAGGCTACATAATAATACCGATCAGTATCATGTATAAAGATACGAACACACAAACTTAGTTTCGCTATGACAGCATCTGTAAGCCGCAAATCGGTACCAAATTTGACTTCAAAAACGCCGCCTTGGACTTTGTATGCTGATCCCAGCTCCATGAACTTGGACATGGCGTCTTTGTCCTTGCCAAAAGACTCTTCAAAGCGTTTTTCTAAAAGACGGCATGATAACGGAGTATCGATTTCACGTCCGACGATCTGGGCGTTGAACATGCTCCTCGCCTTCGTAGCGCCTAACCGATGCTGGCCAAGACTTAGTACAAATTCTAACTCCTTGGCAGTCAGAAAGGACTGTTGATCCAAGAAAGTTCTAGAAGATGGCCCAAGTTGCTGATGCTTCAGAGGGTGATTATGGGTTAAGACCTGAAGCGGACCTCTAATGTGATCAAGGAAGCAGTAACTCACTGTCAACTCTTGATCGATTAAAAAAACGCTTCGTCTAAACGTTGAAAGAGAACTGCACACGGAACCTTTCATCAATGCTCTTTCATAAGTTCAAAAGTTAGAATTGAAAAGCAATGGACGTGGATACGTAAAATATCACCTTAGAGCAGGGCTTGTCGCATTGGCCGCAATGAGGCAACCTCTTCTGATGAGTTTGGCGAATGTGATGTCGGTACTCGGTACCATGAATGTTCAAAAACTGGGCAGGAGTGTGGTTCCGCGTGTCTTGGCACAATGGGAACACAAATTCTTCGAATAGTGTTCCACAATGGCTGATAATTGATGGAACAACGAGAACGGCATTCGCAAAAGTCGCCAAGTACAGTGATAAATTGCGAGTCGTCATTAGTATCGTCGTTGTGTCGTCTGCTGAGGAGAAGCTCTCGCAGTTCGAGGCGAAGCTGGCTAAAGCGGAGGCGCGTCTCAAAGCTGCCGAGGATGCCAAAGACCAAAAACTGATACTCATGTATGGGTCCATGGTCTCACAGCTTCTGGCTCTCCTGCCACGTCCTGGTAAAATCATCCATCATTTTTCATACTTTGTATTTGTTTTGATATATTTTGTGCCAACTTGCTCATATTGATAATGTTGGTTCTGATCTGATATGATTCGTAGTGTTTATATTGATTATTTTGACACAAAGTTGAGGATTTTTCACACGTGTGGTATTATTCTAGGCGTATGGCCCATTGGCCATTCTATCTTTCCACCCCGACTGAACAAGCTTCATACGTCATTGCGTCTGCAGCCTCAGCCGCGTATTTCTGCAGATAAACGTGGCGCAAGTCCGTTTATCTGCAGAAATACGCGGCTGCCACTACCGATGAAGCTCGCCCGCAATGATTGTGTATTAGGACAGCACAAGAGGTGATCAGACCGGGATTGCGGGTCTCAGGGTCAGGAGAGAAACACACC
>OUQQ01000148.1:17606-35606 GCA_900404475.1 Spongospora subterranea | reverse complement strand
CACCAGATTCCTGAACCATTGTTCGAACGCGTTTGGATATGGCGCAACAGCGATGATCATTTTGGCAAAGTGTCTAAGGGCAATGTGGCATAAAAGGGGGATTTCAACAGAGAGTGATCAAGTGGGAGATCGATCGTTGGTATTGAAAGGGGGGGAGGGAGAGATGGGGTCGGTCACAAATGGGGATTGGGATTCGGGTACAGTAGATAGAGTGAGGACGATGATGAGTCGGGTGTGATTATGATCCCAACAATAAAGGGACAACTAGGGGGAATAATGGACCACAATCGACCACATATCAGGACGTCATCGCAGGAATTCGAACTACGAGATGGCCAAAGACCGTTAGCCCTCGAATGGCTGGAGGACGTGGCGACATTCTATGAGAATCGGGTCCATGATCCGCCACAACAAACGACATCACGTAATTCCCATAATCATCATCATCATCATCATGATCGTGATCGTATTCGACCCCCGTTTGACCCTAAACTCGCTGTGTCTGTTCAGGTCCTGGCGCCACTGATGTATTAGAGATGATCTTACTGGAGCGATCGTCCGATCTGGCCCCTAATCTCGCCCATCCTCGTCACTCCATACGCCACGACACGATCATCCTCTTCCTCAAACTCGCCGCCGTCTTCGACCGAACATTCCCTGTTCAATCGTCCTATGATCATGTTCATCAATCCCCAGGTAGGCCATCGCCATCGCCATCGCCATCGCCATCGCCATCGCCACCCCCTGACCCAATCACCCCCAAAGGACTCCATTATCCCATCCAGACCCTGATGACCCTGATCAGCCGTCCGTTATCGCCAATGGCGATCGGGTTCATATCGTCCCTTGAGTCATTATATCTTCACCCCGATCGCTGTGTTGGCCAGATCGCTATCATCTGTTCCACGTCGTTCATCAACGCCAATCCCGATCTATTCGCCATCACCGATAATCGTAATCCCTTCCCCCATAACCACCACCGTCCCGTTCCCCAATTTCATTTCTGCCATCTGTAGTGAGGTCGATCTGGAATCTGTTATTCGCCCTTGATCTTGACGATGATTCCCCCGATCGTTCATTGCTCTGTGGTACTCGATTACCTGTTATAACCTGTCTCCATCTTCTGTCCCGTCAATACTGTTCTCGTGATCACACTCTCTCCATCGCCATCGTCAATCGCCTATTGACGGTCCCCAACGCCAGTTCCAATGAGGTCGTCGCCATTCGCTCCACCATCGCCTCCATATTCTCCTTCGTCGCCGACGGTCTGGGGAAGGCGGCGGCGACGTCGGGCGATGATGATCCTGGTGGACCAGACTGGATCGGTGAACGACATCACGAACGCGATCCCACCGGTAAAGACGACGATGATGGACGGAATCCATCAACATCAGCAATCGATGTCGGCGATCGTCGATCGGTTGAAGTCGGTGATCTATTCGGGGCCGTTCATGGTCTATTATCAGGGAGGAGCGAGTCCCAATACGATCAGGTTTATTGGGCGGTTCAGACCCTGATCCGTTCATTATCGTCGGTCGATCACGATCGTGACCGATCGCCGATCAGGTCCTTCAGCCCGATCCTCTGTCTGTTCCCCCCGTCTGTCCCTAATCCCATCGCAGGTTCCTCCAGCGCGTCCTGATCCACTTATCGCCCCCGTCCCCGACCCGTGTCCGATACGGCGCCGTCATCATGATCAGCGCCGTGATCGATCTGGCCCCGGATCTGGCCAATCACGTCCCCGATCTCTATCCGGCGATCGTCAACCGCTGTTGCGATGTCAATCTGTTGACCAGGAAGATCGCCCTTCATATCCTGTCGCGAATCGCCCAACACAATAAGATGACGATATTGTTCGATCTATTGGAATCCCACGACAATCGTCTATCGGACCGATCCCAATCGTCATCGATCACCACTCTATCCGACATCATAGCCGACGCCATCATGTATGGGCCTAATCTGACACCGCCACAATTGACATCGCTGTTGTCGTTGTCGAAGTGTCTCCCGATCTCCGCCCAGATCGCCCATCTCGATCTGGTTCGTCACTGGTCGTCACGAGCGACTGATCTCGACCCGAACTTGTACGTGTTGATCAATCGCCCTTTCCCCGTTCCCATTCGTGTTTATAATCCCAATTCCCCGACAGTGTTCAACAGCTATTACCAATGCTCCAGAACCCCCATCCCGATATCCAATCGGCGGTTCTGGCCATATTCCGTTCGTTAAAGCGGGCGTTGCCCACCATCTCCCGATCCCTTCTCCGCTCGTCCGAGACGTATTTCCGTCAGCTCCTCTCGGTCGACAACGACGTCGCAATCGCGTTGACCTTGGACGTCTTATCGATATTCCCTCTGAACGAGCTATCATCATCCCGTCTTCACAAGCTCTTAATCTCTTATCTCGCCCCGAAATCGTTCGCCCTCAGTCCATCCCTTCGTCAGGGGATCTACACTGTATTGGCAGGTAATTAACTGGACCCCCGTTCGCCCCGATCATCGCTCGTCGTGGTCGTGATCTGATCCTCTGTGTGACAAAGGGTGTCGCCACTTCTGGATCACAACGGATCTGGCTTGTGCCGCTTTATCCGTCCTGATCATCGGGATTGGGGACGTCAACAGCGACGCGTCCATGGCCAGTCTACGAGGGTTTATCGATGTGAGTTCGGGACCGCAATGGAAGAGCGTCTCGTCGACCAGCGCCTTCCATTCATTATTGATTAGAACAGGGGGATCTCTTAAGCACCGCGATCAAGGTCATTCGACACTCGTTCGTCGAAACTCACTCGCATTTCTCACCTCATCGTCATCACAGCTGTGCGATTGAACGCGTTCAACACGATCGCCAATGCGATATCGTCCTGGACCGTATCTGATCCATTATATGGTGTTGTTGAACAGTTATCGGGTTCGGGCGGGATCGGGGACCTCATCCGAACCCGTTTATATTCGACAATCGGTGACGGTGGCGATAACGGTCCTGGTCGATCGCACGAGCTAATTCCACATCACCTCAACTGGTATATCATCCTATTGGGGAAACTAGTGATCCACATCGGTCCCGATCGCAATATTCCAGCCGAGAGGGCGTTAAGGCCATTGATGGCGTCACCTGTAAGAATGAGGGATCTCCTCCGCCACCGCCGCCATCACCCTCATCGTCGTTTGTTCAGAACCGCCTTGTCCGATCAGCGGCGGTCGAGACCCTGATCCGATCGTGTTTCAACGGATCGCGATTACAGTGTGGTGTTGTTGAGGAAGGGGTCAGCGATGCGGTCGATGCGATATTGGATGGGGGTAGCGCCCTGGTTCAGGATAGCGCCATCGCCGTCCTGCACGGTCTGGTCCCGTTCCATATCCCTGGTCTGAACGGCTGGATTATCAGGCGGTTATTACCGACCCTTATCGATATGATCAGCGACCCACATTCGATCACGAACGACCACAATCTGTCACTGATCGAGACCTTGTTCGTCGATTATCTGGCCAACCCGTAATCCCCAACAGAACACCACACACGATCGCCCTCGCTGTGATTGACGATCCCCCGTCTAGGGATATCGATCGCGGATCATCATCACAGATCATATCGTCGTCGATCGACCGGATCAGGAACATGATCCGATCGCAATTGGCCGTTCGCCCATCTCCAGCTCTTCACCGGTTCTATCTGGTCCTGGCGGCGCTATCGGCCTCGCTCCCGTCCGATCACCACGATCACCAGGCCTATATCGATTTCCTCCTGGCCGATATCGCCCCGATCCAGAGCGAGGTCCAGACCGACGGGATGGCGCTACTGTCGTCGGCCATCGCTGGCGGCGATCCATTACTGACCAACCTGACCCGTTCCCAGGTCCATAATATCGGTCGAATATCCCTTCGCGCATTGGGATCGTGTCGATCGTCATCGCAGACGGTCAAGGTCGGTGGCGGGTCTCGTTCCGTTGATCATCGCCCCCCTGTTCAATGATCAACAGCTATTGACCAACCTCTCCCTGTTCCTGTGCCATCATCATTACGAGGTTCGTCGTGACGCTGTTGGCGCCATATACGAGATATGTTCATCGATATCGGGGGAGGAGATGACCGATCACCTTCAGGGCGTGATCGCGTCGTGTTTATGGCAGACATATCCTCTTATTGCCGATATCGATATCGATGTGAGGATTGAGATGAGACGGGGCTTGAACCGGGATCCGCCGCCGTTAACGAGAGTGATTGGGAATATGAGGGCGCCGTTATGGTCAAGATCACGACAGGTTGATCCGATCGAGGGACAGGTCTTTAAAGCGCCTGAACAGTTCGATATCGGGTAATGGATAGAGGGGATGTGATTTAGGGGACGATATCGATAAAGGGATCTGTGTGATCGATTAGGGCGATGGGGAACACGGGACCAGATGAACAATATGAGGTCTATGGCGAACAGGTGATACAGATACCCAATATGGACAAGGGGTTCTTGATGATGGTGAGGACGAGGGCGAGAGGACACCGCTCCCTCATATTGATATCCCTTTCGATAACAGATTAGGGATATCGGTGGGCGATATGTGTTAACGGATATCGAGATGGCGATGAGGACGATGGCGCTATTGATGCGGTTCATGAGTAATGATGTGACACCTGGTAGTGCAGCGATTGTGATGTCGCAGGTTCATCGTCAACATCACACAATCTCACCCCGTTATCGCCTCCAATCGCTAATCCCCACACACAGATCGCGTCTCTTCTCCCCGACGATGCCGACACTCGATCCGATCTGGTCGCCCGTTTGTGCGATGAGCTCGATCGACCGATGGCGTCGTTAACACCGGATAAGGTGTCGGGGTGTTCCGTCGCCTTAACCAATCTCTCCAATCAGCGCCTCGTGGTCGCTGTCGATCGCTCCGTCCGATGGTTCTGCAGGTGTGTGTTGATATCCCCCTCCTGTTGTTATCGCCATCTGTAATCGGGTCCATATATTAACCTCCCCCGATATCGCCAGTCATGATCGTCCCCATCACGATGGCGCCATTCACGCTCTCCACTCGACCCTGTGTCCCCCATCTCCCGACCACGATCTATCGGCGATGATCAGTCCATCTCAGGCCACGATCATGATCACGTCATTACGTCCCGTTCTCCAATCCCCTGTACGGCCATCGCCTTTTCCCCCTCTTATCGTCATCGCTGATCCCCACCAGGACTCGCCCCGATCGACCCGCCGATTGGCCCTTGATCTCTTCATCATCCTATCGTCAGTATCGGACGACCCGTCCTCCCTCATTCAACGCCTTCTCGATCTCNGACAGCGCCAGTCATGATCGTCCCCATCACGATGGCGCCATTCACGCTCTCCACTCGACCCTGTGTCCCCCATCTCCCGACCACGATCTATCGGCGATGATCAGTCCATCTCAGGCCACGATCATGATCACGTCATTACGTCCCGTTCTCCAATCCCCTGTACGGCCATCGCCTTTCCCCCTCTTATCGTCATCGCTGATCCCCACCAGGACTCGCCCCGATCGACCCGCCGATTGGCCCTTGATCTCTTCATCATCCTATCGTCAGTATCGGACGACCCGTCCTCCCTCATTCAACGCCTTCTCGATCTCCTCGACCTGATCACCGATCCCGATCTGCACGATCAGCTGATCGTGGCGATCAAGCCGTTATTGACCCCATTGGATCGCGATCACCCATCAGTTCAACTGGTATTCGCTAAACTCGCTGAGGTTCAGAGAGGCGCCAACGTCATCGATCAGCAACGATCGTTAACGATATTGGGGATTCTCTCTGAAACCTATGAAGATCCCCAGGAATTACTAGGGGAAGTTGTTGGATTATTGGCCGATACCGATATGAGTATAAGGAGAAGGGCGATGAGAATGGTGATGAGGGAATAGGGCGTCACCGTCACCGTTAATCGCTGATAGATTGTGGCAGATATTGGATGGGTCGTTGGGGATCGATCTGAAGACGCGATTGACACCGGTTCTAGAGCAACAACATCGGCGGAATGGGGATTTGACCAATGACGATAACAAGATGAGCATTGCTAATGCGAAACGGCGGTTGAAGGCGTCGATGGCGTTCAGGATGAGGACGTCGTATCTCAGATCGAATGACTATTCGGTGTCGGGATCGGGAGGAGATGACGATAGCGATATGGTCAATGGGGGATATGATGACAAAGAGAACGATGATGAGGATGATGACGGGGGTAAACGGTCGTCGTTAGGGATTAAGGACGATCCATTGAACGTGGCGTATCTCTCGTCCGAACGATATAGCTCAATAGCGGCCCGATATCACAGTAATCTGATTTATAATGAGGAGAAGGTGGTGGACGATGGCGATAAAGCGGAATATGGTGTCGCGGGAGGAGGAGGAGCTGGAGGAGGAGCTGATCAACCGCCGTCAGATCATCACGATCTGGACACGGTATCGCCATTGTCGGGGGGAGTGGTGTCGCCCGAGGGAGGAACCCAGCCAGGGTTGACACCGTTATCGCCATCATCACCATCACCGCCAGCTCGTGATCATGGCGATATCGACCAGGGGGTTCTTCACGATATCATATCCCCATCAGCACCACCATCAGGGAGACCCTCGTACCAACGCCGTTCAACATTATCGCCTGATCCATTGCCGTCATCGTCTCAATCACCAAAGGTTAGGGAGTCGCCCCCTCTCTCGATCAACCCTGATCGTCCCCGACCACAGATATTACCACCCGAACCAGGCACCAATCAAGGGTTTAACCGACGCCCTTCATCACCTAATTCATCAGCAATGGCCGCTAGCGGATCAAGGGCACGATTACGACGGGAATCGACGAGAAGATCGATATCCACCGCCGTTAATACGATTCGGGACGATATTCCTAAAGATCGTGGCACTGGCGATATCGCCACCACATTCGGCGAATCCGTTATCAACAACATGTCGGTCGATCAACTCCAGACCATGTTGACGGCGACCGTTGAATCCAATGGCGACACAGCTCGTGCGTGTTGTGTCGTGATCACCACCTCCCTCTGTCTGAATCACCATCCCACAGATGGACTGATCGATAAACTGGTGTCGACAATGGAACGGGATATCGATTACGGATCAGGATCGGGTCTCAGGAACGACGTCAAGTCCAAGATCCACACGATGGGGGTGTTGGTCAATCTCATCACATCCATCACCGATATCGACCGATCATATCTGACACGATTACACTCATTGTCGGATAGGATCAGGGCCAGAGCCGATCAGATCAGGGTCGTCATGATCAACGCCCTCGATCATCAGCTGTTGGCGTCGTCCGGATTCATATCGACAATCGCCTCAACCCAGGACGATATCGATCGGATTCAGCTCTACAGCCAACAGATCATGATCGCCAATACCGATCCGGTCAAGCGATCGGAGATGATCCAGAACACGCAGACACAACAGGGGGAGATCGACAGGAATAATCGGGTGTTGACGGCGATGGTCACGATCGCGATTGAGATCATCAAGGGAATGGGGCGATTGTATTCGGCGATACAGATGAAGGAGGTGAAGGGGGTCGTCATCGTTGGTCGTATTGGATCTGATCGCCGGGGAGTGGTTCAGGGGAAATCGGCCACGATCGGGAACGGGATCGAGTTCCTGATTGGATCGCTGAGCGATGATCACGAAGGGGTGAGGAAAGCGGGTCGCGATAGTGTTCAACAGGTGATCAGGGCGCGACACGATGATCACGATGGCGATATTCCCCTGTTCTATGATCGGATCGTGTCCAATATACGACAGACGATCTGTGATGACGATGGGCGATATGTTCTGAGGCGGCGGAAGGCGGATCTCTGCTCTGTTATGGGTTTATTACTGCCATTGGTCGGTTGGCGTCGTCGCCTCGATGGCGAATAACGGCTGATGATGATCTTGTGACAGACCCCATCGCAATCAGGTCCATTGAGGGATTCCTGTCTGCACCAGATCATCGCCCTCTGGGACGACGACGACCCGATCGTTCGGTCGACGGCGATCGATACGATCCGTGTGATCGGGTCGGGGAATCGTCCGCACGAGATCGATAACCTGATCCGGCAATCGCCAAATGGTACAAGTGTGTTAATGGGCCAGATCACAACCCGACTCAATCACGACACCTATCCCAGTAAGGAGAAGCTCCAGACCCTGATGGAGTGGCTGTTCATGAGACATTGAGATCGCGCTCACCGATATCATCGTAATAAATCCGCGTTCGCTCTTGATCCCGAGATCGACCAGACCAGATGGAACACGTGATCGTCTTTTCCCCCCCCCCCGGTCGGATGGCGCTGGTCAATATCGATCCGGCGATCGAGGGTTGAGTACCCGATGGAAGTGAACCCCTCCATTTCCCCCCCGTTTTCTTGAACTAGTACACCCAGGTGATGCGATGGATCAGATGAACCAGTCCCACTGGATCATCAGACACGATATTGGTTTCCTGAATAATGACACCCGAAGACGATGGGTTCCTTTACGCCAGCGATTGGGTATATTGGTGGGGGACCATTCAAAGCTCCATCGCCGTTTTCATCATCGCCATCTACGTCATCTTCAACTATTCTCACGTCCCGAAATGCAAATTCGGCTATAACGTATCGGCGATCAATGTGACATTCGCCTTCATCACCTTAGTCGTTCGCCTATTCACAATCTGGATCCCTGAACTATGTGCATTGCACCTACTCGAGACGTGTTATTTCGTAAGCGATCACCGACCCCCATCTCCCATCGTCATCTCATCCCCTGTGTCATCCCACACCAGACGTGCGAGTTCAACCTGTTCCATTACCGAACGGCGATATTCTACCAATCGAGCAAGAAGCTGTACGGGCGGCTGTTCCACATGATGGTCGCCATGAACTGCCTCATGGCCTATCACAACTTCATCGCTCTATGTCTGTTCAACCGGATCCCTCCCGCCCAATACGGCTGTGCCGTCATCATCGGGTGCGTTCCTTCCCCCGTTCCGATTGATCGATCGCCCAAGCACTCGTTCCTAATCGCTAATTCCCAGTCTGAAAACCTATACGGTTATGGTTCCCGTATATGGTATTAAGTGTTATATGTTAATATTCGGGTTCTATACGGTCTCCATATACTGGAGAGCCAGTTCCGAATCGGACAGAAAGCGAATCCGAATCCTGTGGTTGGTCGTATTTACCTATTCGTGGGAGTTCTTCGCGTCGTTGGTGGCGTTAGCTCAAGCCAATACCGTCGCGATGGCATTGCTCCTTCAGGGTATTGAGATATTCAGTAAGGTCTCTGACTGGTCATCATCTTTTAATGGGGTTTTGTCGATCATCTGAGCCGAATCGCGTTTAATGTTCAGATTCTATCGTTGGTTTTGGCCATCGCTATCCATATTCGGGTTCGTGAGCGATATTCGTCCAAGAGCGATAAGACGCCATCGTGGGAACATACCACAAATGATAAACCAACGAAACCGTCAGGTCGTTCATCATTGGTGAAAGTGGTGTCCCCATAAGATAAAGATAATCGGGACGAGGGAGATGATCATTAAAAAAAGTACTCCCACAGGACCGGCCAAGGAGGACCTAATACAATCACGTTTTATTGATACAACAGGAACACCCGAATTCGGATATTGTTTTCATTTGTGCAAAATCCGTTTGGTGAACGAGAGAGAGTCGCAGTCGATAGTGACGTGATAACACGACCGTAATCAAGGACGGTCTGATAACCTTATAATCAGTCGTGAACGATGACCAATATTGGGGGATGTGGCCGTATAAGACGACCTGATCACCAGCTCAACCAGGTCGGCCCATGGTCAACCTCCTCACCCACACCATTGTTTTGTGCCTGTCCCAACACCACATTGTTTACGATTATTGAGCACTGGTTGATATAATGTGTGCAGAGGGGTTGTTCCTGGAGAGAATGCGATCAGTGCAGATATGGTCGATGAGCGTCGTGCGACCAGGGGAACCCAATGGCGACAAGCACTGCGACCGCCACTCCAGATTCCTCCCCCTTCTCATCGGGTCGCCGTCAATTGAACGGGGCCATTGGTTCTCTTTTTACAGATGTGAACGTTGTCAACGCTATAACTCAGATCTCTCGCCCATATGATCAGCACCGCTGCACATCTAGAACCTGTATCAACCCAATCTTGACCTCTTCCACAAATCACGCCCCGAATTGAACTACAAATGCACTGGTAGTTACAAAAGCAGAGCTGGATTACCGATCGTTTGGCGTCCTGGGGTCGTGGGATAACATTCAGTTGCACTTGAGACACACTCTTGTGGCTGTGGCGTTCACATTGTTGTGTGGACAAACTCTAGTGGTGTTCAACTCGGTGATCTACACGATCTTATCCAGCACAGGTATATCCTACCGACCTCCTTAACAGCCGCCCATATAAAACTTGCCATATTTTCCGTTTTCCATTGTTTGAGCAGTTCCGGGCGCCTTCTCCAATCGTGACGTATGTCGCTTAATACGCTGGAACCAACATTTCGAAGACTGCAGACGTTGCCTGGCGTGGATGTGCGAGCATTTAACGGTGAGATATGGCCAGGGAGAGGTAAGCTCATTACTCATAGAACTTGCTCTAAAACCGCCTGCATCTCCAACGGGTCGGCCAATCAACCCATTATACGTTTGCGTTTGGTGTGTGGAATCTGAATCGCAGGCTCGAGGATTTCGGAATATCGACGAAGAAAGCACTAGGTCATCAACAAAGCGGTGATAAGAAAATGCCTTATTGAATATATCTGAGGATGAGTGAATGCAGGCAAATTTGTTGAAGGTTTGACGACACGGGACTTGCTGGAGTCCCCATCTCACAATATCAACTTGGGCGAACAAGAGGATTCTACGAACACTCTGAGATTGTGCCGGCGATCAGGATTTGACGGTGATTTGCGTTTGTGATGTCCTTCTCAGGTGGGATTGACGTCACCGTGTTTCTCAGGATGGTGTCCAATAATACGATCGGAGCGACCTTTTCGCGGCGAACGACCGGTCCCTTCCCAGTAGGAGAGTGCCACTCACAGATCTAGTCTCCGGCCGGACCTGAATCATTGTCCATTGTCCAGTACTGTCAGGACGATAATCCAGCAGTGTTTACTCTTCCCGAGGAAGATGGAGCCTAAGATCGTGAAGCAGATTATCAGTAGCTTTACAACTATGTGCGGTGCGTTTGGAGTATTTTTTTTTTTTTTTGTGTACTTTTTCGCCTTTTTTCCCCTTTTTTCGTTCAGGAGTCGGTTTTTGGTGAACAAATCAGTTTCACTGGGTTTCGAACTCAGTACTGTAGGTGTTCCTATGGAGTCAGTATAGTGTACTGTACTGCACTGTAGAGCTTTTTACCGCGACCTCCAATGGCGACTTGTACTGTATGTAAGTATGTTACAGACGCAGTCAGATAAGATGCATTGCCAGTCAGGTGCCGTTGAGCTTGGCCATCGTGTTTGGCCATCGTGTCAACCGAACAACCATCAGCAGCCCGTTTCTTGTTTTGTAGCCGATGCGGCTTTTCATTTTCCCTGATCGATTCGTTGTTGAGCGAGAGGACAATGATGCTGGCCCACATGTGTCGCTTAAACGACAGGTCGTCGGAGGTGAAGTTACTGTTAACCGCTTGAAACCGGATGAAGTAATGCCAGCGGTTTCGCACCACACCTTCGGAATTGTTGGTGTAATCGAGTTAGTGCAACTGCTCACCCTTTATTATAATTTGTTAATTCTCAATTTTTACTTAGGCTTCTTCATGGCCGATATCTTGTGCATGTATCTGATGCGGAAATTGTCTCCAATCTTGCGGGAAAGGCAGTATATAGAGTAATTTCCACCGAAATTATTCCGTTTTCGTCAAAACCAATCGAGAGCACCTTTCCAGACAGTAATGCAGCATACCGTGAATTGCTTCAATCTCTTATACCTTCAATTGTTTTTATGTAGAAACTTCTCTGGCCGAAGAAACCGTGTATCTGGATATGATGAAAAAGACGTTATCATCATCATCTTTCCATTTCTCCTATACCCTAGATCTAACGCACTCGTTGCAGAGGATCAGTGATCTTCCACCTAATTCCAACCTCATCGACAACGCCGAGCAGTCTTTTTTCTGGAACCATCATCTCTTAGCCGATTATTCTTCATTCTTCTCCTCACCCTGTCTCCTTGTTCTTGTTAGTGGTTTCTTTTCCTGTACTCAAATCAGGGTTCAGAACGTCGATTTTCAATATGCTCTGTTCTCTCGTCGATCATGTCGAAATGCTGGCACTCGGTTCACTCGTCGCGGTTTGGATCATAATGGTGATGCAGTTAACTTCGCCGAACAAGAGCAAATCGTCTGCGTTGCTCAGCCTGATGGATCTCACGAACTGTGCTCCTTCGTCCAGACCCGTGGATCGATTCCTTTGCTGTGGAGCCAATTGGCTTGTTTAAAGTGGGCTCCTCCTGTTCAGATCCAGATAGGGCCGGAATCAACATCATTGCTTGAAAAGCATATGTCCCGTCATGTTCAGCAATATGGATCAACGGTGATAGTGAGTCTTGTCAACCAGACAGGAAAAGAGTTGGCAATATCGAATGCATTGTCTGATGCAATACCAATCTTCAATCCCGATTCGCCTCAACCGTACAGCTTAATTGCCTTTGACTTCCACCACAAATGCAAAAACATGAAATATGAAAATATTGAGCTTCTGGTCAAACAAGTGCAGCGTCACCTTCAAGATTCATCGTTTTTTCACGGGACCTTAAAAGCTGATTCTTCATGGTTGGTCCATCTGAGGCAAGATGGGTGCTTCAGGACCAATTGTATGGATTGTCTCGACCGAACAAATGTGGTGCAAAGTGTTTTCGCCAGCCATGCTCTTTTATGGCAGTTGAATCGGGCCAAGATATGTGCTATCGATAATGTGGATCAATATCCCCAAATCACCACCGTGTTCCGAAATGTTTGGGCTGACAATGCCAATGTTATGAGCGTTCAATATTCGGGTACGAATGCTCTCAAGACAGATTTCACAAGGACCGGCAAGCGATCCTTGATTGGTGCTATTCAAGATGGGAAGAATTCCATCATGCGCTTCTATTTGAACAACTTTCATGACGGCCATCGTCAGGATTCGCTCGACCTGTTCTTGGGAAAGTATAAGTTGAATGGGACTCGATCTCCTAGATCATTACCCTACGCTACTGGCCGATATTCAGATGGACTTCCATCGCTGTTCAACTTCGTCGTGACTCGATCGTTTTTCCTGTTAATCACGACGCTAATGGCCACTCTTTGTTTACCATCGCCATTGCGCCCGTCAATGTCAAGCCTAACTGCAGTGGCTCTTGTCGTTTGTCCACTAATATCACTGGGTCTTGCTCTGCGTGATGGTCGTTGTTTTGTTGACAAGCCCAAGTTGCTGCCGTTAGCTGGAAAAGTCTTTATGGAGACGGATGATAAATTGGACAGTGAAATTGCCAAGAATAAATAGCACCATTTTTTAGAGTCATTTTGTAAACGTTTAACGATATCACATTATTCCTTCTTACATACAGGGTAACAAACGTTTGGGTTTTCCCATGATAACGACAACCAATTTGATGAAAACATGCCATAGTGTCAGTAAATGACTGGATGCTATCTGAATGTGAATCTATGAAGTTGGCGCTACCGAAATCTCTCTGAAAAATGCCCCACAATCACTCAGTCACTCAAATATGCAACTCTGGGACAGTCCAATCAATGGATTTCGACGTAGGGAGTAATTTTTTCAAATAGAGGCGGACGGACACTCATTATAGGGGTTTTCAAGAAAAGGAAATTTGAGTATATCCGTCTCGTCTTTGAAAAATTCACGTGTAAAATATGCCCAAACGTATTTATGTTGAATGTGACAGCGCCGAAATGATTCGGGAAAATCAGAAATTTACAAAATTGGAAAGTCAAGGACTGGAAACGGAGTGCGACTAAATCGGAAGAATGATTCTGCAAGAACTAAATTTGATGTTGTCGTTACTAGACAACCTTTTTGTTTACCCCGAAAGAAGGGATTAAGTAAATTCGTTAAACTTTTGACTTGTTTCTTTTGCTACCGGTTCACCTGATGCTTCCCAAAAACAGTCTTGAGTATGGTCCCTTAAAACGCTTACGCAGTGATTGACAACCGTCCACACCTGCCAGATGCTTCATTCGTCGATAATCAGAAGAGACAGCTAAAGAGGAACAATGCTAATTGGTTGACTGATGGTCTTTCAAAACAAATATCGAAGGATGCAGCATATTAATCTGGCTTGTTTGGTAATTGAGATAAGGGGTGAGAGTACTCCTCTTGTACAGGTGTAGAGATGAATGGGCAACAGGAGGTTACACACACAGTCACACACACACACAGTCTCACACACACACACACACTGGCCATGCACTCTATGATACTCTGTGAGTACGGGACCCCCTGAACCCCCCACATCACCTCATTAATTGACTCGTGTCCTCACTCCTCACTCCTCTCAGAACACTTTCATCATATTGCACTCTCTAACGACGATCTTTATCACATTCATTGTCTAAGACGCTCTTCATCAGAATCATTGTCTAACGACGCTCTTTATCAGAATCGTCTGTTCCTGAGGATATTCGCTGCGGATAATGGTCTATGCTCAGGCAAAGGCGGTAATCGCTATATTGTTCGTAACCCTTTTCCATGAAGGACACAGTGCAGCCTCAGGGCATATCATAAGAATAGAGAACCGATGCAGCGAGGATATCTGGGTGGGAATTCTAGGAGGCCCAAAAGTACCAGAAGATGGAGGTTTCTTGTTGATATCAAATCATCAGAAGAAGGTGTTTGTGCCGCAATCATGGAGTGGTCGAATATGGGGCCGGACAGGATGTGATCAGCTCGGAAGATCATGTGATAGTGGGGATTGTGGCGATCTACACTGCTCTGGCCGAGGAGGCGACCCTCCTGCTACGCTAGCTGAGATTACATTCGGCGACAGATCAGTCAACAATCTTGACTTCTACGACATCAGTCTGGTAGATGGCTACAACCTTCCTATGTCAATGGAACCTATGCCTCAGGCAAACAATCAACAAACATCGAATTCGTGTGGAAGAGCAGGATGCAATTACGATCTTAATATGCATTGCCCTAAAGAATTAGCTAAAACGAACAAGCTGGGGAAAGTTGTTGCTTGTAATAGTGCATGCAATATCTTCGACACAGATCAGTTTTGTTGTAGAGGAGCGTTTGGCAACGTAGCTACATGTAAGCCGTTTCCCTATTCGGAAATCTTCAAGAAAGCGTGCCCAATGGCGTACAGCTACGCGTATGATGATGCATCGTCTGTTTTCAGGTGCAGAACAGCGAAACCAGAGCCTGTTGGATATAGTCTCAGCCATTATATAATCAAATTCTGTCCTGGCACTATTCTTAAGGAACCGTTAATATCGGAAGAAATGTAACCGGTTGATAGGCAACAAACTACAATAAAATAGACATTTGAGGTTGTTAAAGCCATTGTACGATTCCAGAGTTGGATACATGATGAACGGTATAACACATCTGAATCTCAGGTCAACCATCTTGTAGATTTAAGGTATATGAAAGTAATTCATTCATGGTTTCGTCAAGTTGTGTATGAGTTGAAAGAAAAGGTTGCCTGAAGGAAATTACACACTACTACAGCGCGTTTGAAATACTGTTGCCCTAGCAGAGCTACACCATCACCATACCTATAATATTAATGATCAGTTCAGGATATGAAGGCTGAGTGATGTTGCCTATGACTGTGCCGCACAATGGAACGTTGATGAGAGACTTGGACAATTGTAATGTTTGTTTTCCGCATCGTCATGCCCTTTTCCGACTTAACAAGAGCGATTACATTAATTAATGTCGGTGGCAAGAAGAGATTTTCATCGTTCGTCTACTTATGTAGGAGTGGCTCCGGGAGTGTCTCGTTCCAAAGAGCGTTATGACGATTGGAAATTCTGCCAATCGAAATACTAATGAATTTGGATCCGATATCCGGAGGAGTCGAGGATGTTTTTAACGAAATAAGCGGTTCCTGGTTATCAGAATTATTTATCAGAGGAGGATGTTTATCTGATCTCAACATTGTACTAAAACAATGTTCTCGTGAATTTTGTAATTCTTGACGAAGCCGCAATTTTAACCCACCTCATATTTTTGTCCTGACGAGGCAAAGATGGCCGATGGTAAACGACTATGCTGGAGCACGGTCGCATAAATGATAAATTCTGTGTAAGTATCCTCAGCAGTCTAGACGATAAAATGGAGAATCTCCAAGCTGCCCTCATACCGGAATAAAACGCAGTTATACATTGATCGATGAGCCCATACATTGGATTTACAGGTAATAATATTAATATTTATTCCAGTATAACAGGAGCTGCCCTGACCAACGCTTGTTTATCAGCCATCTGTTGCATTCTTTCCATAACGACTTTTTCAAGGTCGTCAAAAGACATGTCATTCAATGAAGGATAATTTGACGATGCGAGTGGGCTGGTATATGGGCCAGATGGGTATTGTGATTCCGAGCAGGGGCCAGCATTGTCCTCAACCGCATCAGTTTTGGCGTCCATTGCACTTCCATACAGCGATGCCGTAAATCCCATTCCAGAAAGGAAATCGCGTTCAGATTGTGACGTCGCTGATAACGCGCCGGTTTCTTCAATAAAAGATATTAATGCCCTTCTCTTGTTTGATTGAACCACATCTATCACATGTCCATACCTTGAAAACAGCTGCCTGAGTTCATCATCGTTGGGTGCTGGCTTCCTTTTACGACTAATTCGGATTGATATAGTATTTGAAAGGTTTACCGGAGCCGATGGTTTGGTTGAGGCTTGTTGCACTTTACGAGCTTCTTCCGATATAATTTCTTGGCGAATACGAATCAATTCTGACTGGATTTTTTGCCTAATTGATTCTGCTGATACTTCCGAATCTCGTTGCCGTTGTCGCTCCTCATGTTCCTTTTCACGTCTCTCCAGCTTCTCGATCATGATTTGTTTACCGAGGGATTGCCGTTTCAGACGTTCCTGCCTTTCTGACATTGCTTTCAATTTGGCATCCAGTTCGCCACGTCGAACCGCATCCTTGAGCAACTCGAAAGCGGCGACTACCTCAGCGAATCGTTCATTGGCGTTAGGATCCTCCTTGCACTTGTCGGGGTGAAATTTAAGAGCGGTTTGTCGATACGCTGTTCGAATCTGCTGGTCGGACGCGTCAACCGCCAACCCCAACAACGTATATGCATTAGACATGATGATCAATTTAGTAATACGCGATAGGCCACACACAATCACTGAGCTATTGGTTCAGTCAATGCGATAGGTGGAGTTGCCGTATTTGCAGACCACAATCCATGACAAATTTTGATTGTGAGATTGAATATGCGGCCTCCGGAGACAATTACTATAGGGCTGCACATTGGTAGACTATAATACTGAACGGTAGCGGCGCTATTAATGACTGTGAGGTTGAATATGCGGCCTCCGGAGACACTATATAGGGCTGCGCATTGGTAGACTATAATCCTGAACGGTAGCGGCGCTATGGCATGTTCTCAGTGGTAGGCAGATGGGTTGACAGAACCAGACCAGGGGTCAGTCGATTGTTTGTCCTAGTGAAACCGATTTGTCGGGTGTTGCTATCAATCCAGTCCAAGTCCGGTCATTCTGATTTGCGACATTTCGCCGTCACAGTTTTACAGAGAGTTCAGCTACCAGATCATGTCGCAATCTCAATCGACTAGCAACACTGCTGAGGATCAATGTAGGAAATTCGCCTGTGCTATTCAGGCATGTTTACAGAAAAACAATGTCGGTACAACTTTCGGTGAAGTTTCCCGTTTCAGGATATTCAATAGATGTTAGTATAGCGAGGCGAGATGTAAAGATGCGATCAGAGACTGGAAAAACTGCTTGGAGAAAGCAGAAAAGAGGTCATCACGCAATGGAGGATAAAGATAATTA